>JAPDSC010142583.1:0-21748 GCA_026290005.1 Latrodectus geometricus
TTGAATATTTTTATTTTTGAAACTAAGTAATTAAATGGCTCAGTTGTAAAAATTCTTAAAAATCACAGTTGCCAGTTAGCATTTTTTTTTGACAAGAGATAAACGATTGAATAATATTTCCGCTGTCTCAGACATTATCCAAAACAAACAATAACACCTCTACCTTCCTCTGTTCTTTTGCTCGTGCGTTTTTAAAACAGTCCATGCCAAAGTGGGGTGGAAACATTTTCGAAATGATTCGTTGGGCAAGTGTCCAAATTCCTATCCAAACCCTTAAGTAAAAGAATGGTTGCAAAGTGACATGTAAAAGAAAACAGAACAATCTGAGTTATTAAAATGTATGTCTCGATTTGATTCACGGTATTGTTATAAATTTTAAATCAAAGTTAGAAGTTCTTGATTTAAAGAGAGAGAAATAGCTTATAATTAGCAACGCGATATCAACACCAATTCAAAAACGTGCAAAGGAATTTATGAAAATTTAAATTTAGTATATTTTTTTGTAGCAAAATTATCGAAAACTACTGCTTGAAAATATTTCCAGGTTTTATACATGTTCTATCAATTCAAATGAAAGCCTATGAAATTTTAGTGAATAAAACAATTGCTCTTTACAAATCAAAATCAGAACTTTAGAAGAATTATTAGCAACTACATTAAGGTTCCATTTATAATTAATGTTGATTATCAAGAAAAAAATTTTAGTAGACGATGCTGGTGATAATTGCATATTGATTTATCGGATGACGTCAACAAATTTTTTTATTACAACTGAATAATCAACATAACAAAAATCAAATTAAATGCATAATAATTGGGACAAAGTTAGCCAAGTACTTTATAAAATGAATTTGCAAATTTCCAGTTATAAATAACTGTAAAAAATGAATTAAATAAGTAATTAGTCAAAGAAAATTTCAATCTTAAGGAAAAAGAAACAAGTAATTATCCTTTCCATGACTAAAGAATTAGCTCAGTCACTTGTTAACGCCTGATACAACAATGACTTTTCTCCTTTCTAGAATAGTTGTATTCTATTTCCTTATAATTCTTTCTGAACTCACAAAAGAAAAAGCTGCTTTTAAATTCCGTGGATGACAGACTATTAACACCTAGTTGAACTTTCTTAAGAAATTTTTCTGGAATCCGCAACTCATTCATAGATTCCGTCCAGAGATAATTCCGTCAGTATGGTCTTGAAACGTGACACCTTCTGGCAAATGAATTATTGAAGCAGATGTTATCCTCATGTATGTATATAATGCTGCCAGTTTACATATGCTAAATAATGGGAAATTTTTACGTGTCTAGAAGATGACATGACGTCAGAAAGCTTCAGACAGAACGTCATTCGAAGTTCTTTCATGAAAGAGTCTGCCAAAATGACACGCATCTTGCCAGAAAACGTACACAACTCTTCTGAAAAATGTTTGCCATTCACTCTAGTTATTTGTTTACTTAAAGAAACTGAGATTTTCACTCACATGTTTTACTTGTTAGACTTTAATTACTATGAAGTTTTGTAAGCGACAAGAGGTTAAACTTTAAATCCTCAAAAACTAGGGGAGATTAAAAGACAATCCAAAGGATATATAATTCTTACAATTACCCTTAAATAAAAATTTTTATTTAAAATTTTAATTTATAATTAAAATTAAACAAATTATATGTTCGTAAAATTCATGTTTTACTTTAAATAAAAACTGATTTTTTAAGTAGTTTCTTACATTTGTTATAATTATAATAACACATAAAAATTTTAAGCAACAAGAATAAACTATATATTACCTATAAATTCTTCTATATTGCCTATAATTACTTCAAACTTTTTTCAAATGATAAAATAGTTAAATATTAAAATAACTTATTACTTTCTTAGTGTTCAATATTCTTAAAACTATAACCAATGAAGTCTTTATTCTGGCTTTAAGATTAATTCCTTCGAAAGAAAATTAAATATTTTATGTTAATACAACTTTGCACAACAGAAAATCTAAATAAAATGCCTTTTTATGCCATATTTTTCCAAAAAATTAAAAGTATATTAAAATTTTATTATTATATGAAATATAAGAATATTTAACCATCACATCAATATAAATGATATAATTCTCTATTATTACGAGTCTAATTTGGGATTTCATCCGTGAATTTTATTGACTTTTAATATTTTAATGAAACAAATTGATGTTTCATCCAAGACATCTCTCCATGGTATTTTTTCTAGATAAAAAAGTCAATCATTTCTTATATTGATACAAAAACATCTTTACTGGGATTCTGGTTAAAAAGGGCGTCTTTCTCAATACTGGAAGGTAATAAGTTCAAATCACGGCTAAATCCGTATTCACTAACTGTGGATGGCAACATTAAATAGGTCGTAGTTTCAATATCCTCCAAGTGAAATGATATCTCTGGGAATGTCAAGTATTGGGGGTATTTTGCTTGGTTCTAAGTTGCGAAGACTCCTAGCCGGCTGCATCCACTAACTGTAGAATCCAACTCTTAACTAGATACAGGGTTCTACAAAAACGCAGAGAGCTTAATTTCTATATGGACAGCCTTTATATAATTATAATTTCTAAAATACAGAAATTTCATATGTAAATTAAGCATTTATAAGAATAAATATAAAAGGATTTTCTTTTTCCATTTTAATTATGATTTAATGAAAAAATAAAAATTTTTTGTGCGCTGTAAATACATGAATGTGTTTACATTCATATATTTAAACAAAGATTATGTTACATAATATAAATATTCAAATGATTAAATTTGAATATTTTTAATTGTATAATTTATTACTGTAGGTCATAACAAACTTAGTTTTGCTTAAAAATTAGAAAAATTCAGTTTAAAAGTTTAAAATCATTCAATTCATTGCAATTTTATGTTCCTTTTCAAATAAAGTCAATATATCGAATTAAGTATCTTCAATTGATGTTAAGCAAATCTGTACCTTTTAAAAATACTAGTTTAAAAAAACTGACATTTGAATAAATTTCAAAATGTCAAAATATATTGTCATCCAAATAATAATTTTTCTTAAAAATATTTATATTTTCACATAATCTATATACATCATTAAGTATTTTTTTGCATTATAATGACAATTTACAATTTCAATCTACTCAAAATAATATATATCTTGAATAGTTCTATCACATTATAAAAAATAAAATGATTTTAAGTCAAATATTTTTTTTTCATATTATTAAGTAACAAAGATTAAAGAAAATTTTTCCATCAGTCTATATTCATCTTTATCTGTTAACTTTCAAAATTTTAATATAAGTAAATATAACCAAGGTAAATAAAGCCTGAACTCACAGCAAAATATTTTAACAAAACCGATGTTTATTTTTATATACGAAAGAGAAGAAAAATTGATGCGTAGTTTAAAGTTATAATCTATAAATTCTGAATTTATTATATCATTCAAATAATGCATGTACATTGCAAAAAACTTGTATTTAGTTTATAGTGATTTTTACATTTCATTCAGAGCTCTTACTTTAAATTACATTTTTTCTTATATCTCTTCACCCCATTTGGTCACAATTCACGCTTTCAATCTTCAAAGAAATTTGTAATTGAAGAAAATATATAATAGAAAAATTAAGGTTGCAAAATATTTACAAACAATACTGCATACATGAAGGTTAGACTGTAATATTTTTAAATTTTTACATATTTCTTAGATATTTAACTCTTAAATTTTAACTAGAGAATTTTTGGAAGCACAAAATGTAAGACAATGTGGGCTAATAGTTGGTAATATGAAAATTTTTATAATATAAAAAGTTATATCGAATACTGATTGATAAGTGTATCATAAATTCCTTTATGGTTCAATATTTACAACTGGAAATATAAATATTTGACAGTAAATTAATGTTTTATTTTATAACAAGAATTTTATTTCAGTATAAATTTTAAATTGGTCCTTAATTTAGTTAAATTAAAATTTTCGCTTGATAATCTGTTCAAGATTGACACTAATATAATATTAAGTAAACTATTTAACAACTGAAAGCCATTTAATATTTTACATACGTATAGAAATTTCTTACGTCACAAACTCATATAGAGCTGTATTTATGCATTGTAAGAGAACAAATTGAAAGAGCTTAATCACTCACCTGAACAAATATGAACATGAAAAGCAGAAATATACTTCTGTTATTTTTCAATAAATGATAGAATCAACACTAATACATTACGCATAGTGAAGTATGATCTGCCATTGGATTCTATAGTGAGCATGAAAGTATTATTTTGAAAAAAAATAGTATGTTATTTAGGTTGTCTTTCAATGGTAGTTCTTTGCCTACGAGAGTTATAATGTGGCTAAAGTTTTCTGTTTAACGTAGGTTGCTCCAAATCAATGCAAACATTGATACAGGAAGTAGAAATCGAACCCTTGGAAAAACTGACTTTCTTCGAAGAACCAAATGTAAGAGCCTTAAGCATTCGATTACCAGCTCGAAATGTCTGTAGGATCATAACAGTAGATAGAATATAACATTCAATGTAACAATGCCTAATATTTTAATCTCCGTTTATTTACCCACATAGGCTTGTTACTTAAATTAAAATTTATTTAATGATCTCTCATTATATATCAGCTATCATTTAATTTCAGTATTGTGACATAGCGTTTCAGTTCAACTATTGTTGAACGACGGGAAATGAAAATTATGTTTCTGTTTTATACATGCACATCAATCAAGATAAGTATATCAGAATTTGGATCTGGGTCTCCTCTATTATACGTGAAAAATATTCAATATCTATGAAGTCCATCTGGAAGTCAATTACTGTGGACACTACAATGTCTTATAACTTTTGTCCGTTAAGCAGTATACAACGTTGTGTTATAAGCATAATTTGATATGTGCTTTTGAGCTCATAGTAATCTAGTATAGAACAGGTTTCGTCATAGCACAAGATCCGGAGTTTGATATCACTCCCCGTTATACATTGGGTAGTTTATGTAGAGACTCTGCTATCTGAATGTACGTCAATCGGGATGGTTGCTTAAGAGTTTTCCAGGCTTTCATTCTCATCAGGTGAATACTGCCCAATTGTAAATGAAAAGTTCTTACATGGTGGGTATTAAAATACTTCGTAACAGCTTTTACTTAGTTTTCCATTTATGGAGAAATCAAATGATGCTTAAACAAGCATCATTTGATTTCTTCCATTGAATAAAAGATAATTTTGATTAACAGAGTACAGTTTTTTGCTTAATATGTCCTAATTAAAGCAAGCATACTAATTGTAGGAAATGGTGACATTTATGTTAAATAATGCAATTATCTACATTTTTTAAATTTATACTCAAAGTTTACTCGATGACATTTTTATTATAACAACAAAGGTTCTTGCATGTAACCTCACCAAAGAAGCAAATAATATTTGAAGTATGCTTTCTTAAAATGGCGAGTAATATATCTTAATAAATGTAAAAACAATGGATACATTTATATTCCATAAGGTATGAAGCACGTAATGTAATTGTAAGGAAGATTGATAGTGAAAAGGACTTAAGAAATATTTTTACGTATAGATTTCAAATTTTCTTTCCAGTTAAAACAATTATCTCCATTTGTTGAAAATATTTAATGACTTATATTGAAATTCCGATTAAAGATATAAACTATTAGGATGTATGATAAAAGTGTTTCCTCCCTGGTTAAACAAGGGCTGATTCGGTTGCCCTAGGTTTTGGTAATCCTATTGAGATGATCTGCATATCGTTTAATTAAGGATTTACATTTCATTAGTTAAAAATATTGGCTCTTGGTAAATATTAAATACATCCTAAATAGCATTAAATATTAACGTGAGTTTCAAATTGAAAAATCCAATTGAAGTTTTGATTATTTTGTTCCAAATAGCATTTTTATAATAAAAGCAATTATAAAACAATTTTATATATTATATAAAAAAATTATTAAACTTAATATTTTTAACCAATTTGCGAACTTGTTTCAACTGATAAATTAGTTGTGTTTAAAAAAAAAAAAAAAAAAAAAAAAAAAAGTTATCAATAAGGCCAAAATGATATTGGGGAACTGTTTCCAGAAATATTAAAAATGGCTTAATATATTTTAGCACATAACATTGGAATCTATCAGAACTTATAGCATTTATATTATGGTTTGTTCTGAACTATAAGGCATATTTTTTATAAGCAACATAAATTTTGTAATTTTATGAAACATAATATTACAAATATAAGTATGCTTAACTTATTACAAATTTATATTTGTAATAAGTTTGACTTCTGAAGTATTAAAAAGCTTCAGAATTCTTTTAATTTTATGTCGAAATAAATTATTTCGATTTATAATAAATTAGTCGAATTTTAATTGATTTATAAATAAATTAGTCGAATTTAATTATTAAAAATAATTTCACAAATTGAAATGTTCAGAAAAGAAGTCATTAGGCGAATAGAGAGACTTTAAAGAAGCAATGTTTTAGAAATTTAGATAACTAGCGAATAGTAATTTTTAGTTTGCTCTGTCATATTTTGTACACAAAGGTTTACTTGAATTGAGATTTATGATTACCAAGTTCATGATAGAAGCTAAACTCATCTCCTCAAATTGCGTAATAGAGAACCAGACTTTAACCATTCATTTTTCAATTAGACATTCAGTTATTAAACTGACATAATTTTATTTGTAAAACATAAAATCCATTCAACAGATCAACTTACGTAAATGTAGAACAAGATTAAAATTAGAATCACTCATTCAGCGGGCTACAATCATCGAAAAAGACCACTATGAGTTAATGTAAAATATGTGTAGTAAAATGCATGCGAATGAATAAAATTTTGTATAAATATTAAAATTACGAGCTTGTTTGGTTGGGTTTAATGGCGCAAGGTCCAAAAATGGACAAGCAATTAAAATTACGAGCTTGGAAGAGCATTCCATGCCAACAACCTTGAAAAAGTTAGCTGGAGGATTTCTAGAATACTAATGACAGTTTGTTGTATGTGTAAGAAGTTTATTTTTATACTTCAGAAGACTTTATGCTTACATTAAAGCAGATTTAACGAGATGGTTTGTTAGGTTTTGTGGCGCAAAGTCCAAAAAGGACAGATTTAACCAGAATCAATGATTTAAAAGGAAATATCTACCATTACATCGTTACCTGATGGTTAGTTTTTTTGGTGCAAGGTCCAAAATTGTCAAGTTGCTCCACGTGCTTACATAAGGTGGAAGCTAAACTTACAAATTATTGAAATGCAACTCAGATCACCAAGTATTCAAATAACCGATTATTAGAAATATGTGTGCTAAGTTGTTTAATACAAATTTTCTTGCACCAAGTCAACAAACAGCTCGAATTTATGATCGGAAGACCAGATCACCACATATTCAAACACTGGAAGAAGTTATCAGTTGCTAAAATACAAATCTCCCTTTAGCCTCAAAGCATATTTTATATTTCTTATTTGAAATGTATTGTTTGATTTAGTTTTTTTCAGCGTGCTTACTGCGAATAGGGAAGTCTGGGTACGAAACCCAGTTCGGGCATGGATGTACTTTCTCTGTCTCTCTCCTGCCTATGTCCTTTCCTTGTTTGTAGGGAGTATGAATGGTTACTTACCCTATAAACGGGTACCCATGGCATGTGTGTACAGAGGAAGTCGGACTCCACACCAAATTGCGGTTCAGTTGAAAAAGTGGAACAACGCACCTATACTGCCAGTCTGGTTGGCACTCAAAAAAAGAATTGAAATCTATTAAGCCTATTCAAGAAGTTCAAAAAGAAGAAAATCTTATCTTCGAAAGATTCGTTAAAAGGAAAAAGATTACATCTGCTTTGCATTATTAATTAAAAGGTTGATGTACAATATTAAAGGTAGATTTCGCAAAGGTAGCCTATTATGAATTATAAAGCTATTTGGTGACTGATCACATCAAGAAACAGAAGGGGATCGAGTTTTTTTAAGTTTAGTGCTAGAAGTTGAGACTCCTATAACTAATTTGGAACCTAGAACTCGACAGATATTACGTAAACCAATATCCGGGAACTCTACTGTAAAAGCTAACGCAGGTAAAAGCCCGACAGAGCGATTTCAGAGGATCCAGTTAATCAAGATAATAAGGTCACCATGTTCTACTTGTCTACTTAGATTTTTTGCATCTTTAATGAAATATTTTTCAAAGTACCTTTCCAACAAATCCTTTATCATATCCGAACATTTAAATCCTATACTTATTTTTCAATCTGTCTTCGACCGAGTTTTTTTCAAGGGCCTGTTTGTATTCCCTCATTGGAATGTAGTGATTCCTTTCAAAATCTATCCGTTACGCCAGTCCAGAACGGTACTCAAGTTTGCGCTATCGTACACCAACTTGCTTCTTTTATCAGCAGTTATAATACAAAAGCCACGAAATTGTGACAATATCCAATCACATTTCAATGAGTGACATAACTCATTTATCGGGTATCTTCTCTAGTGAAGATACTCCTGAACACATCAGTCTCCAATCGTCACTTTAGCAATGAGTGCATTCTCAAATGTCCTTTTTTCGGTCACAATTCCACAGATGTCGAATGCCTAGTGGCCTTCTTCACAACTATCCCATCTCTGCTGATAAACGTGCAATGCTTTTTTTAAGGAAACACCTTCAACAGATGCATTCTTAGACTTGACAGCTGGTAAAACCGCAGCTTATTTAGCTCGTTTATCAGCCCTTTCGTTTCCGATAGTGCATTTATGAGTGCATACATGATGCAAGTAGCTGCTAGACGCCTCGCGGTTTCCCGAGTAAGAGTCCTTTGCATTGTTAACCAAGATTTGATTATTAGGATATGCTAAGGAATAAAGGAATAATAACGAATCATTACAGATATTACATGTGTCCCTGCCTGATTTCTCTTAAGCCCCAAACAAGAGGATTTTCCAGCATCGACATTGCCATCTGAAAGACAGATTTATCATTGCCAAATCTAATCCCTGCAGAAGGAATCTCAGACCCAAAATAAAAGGTCATACTAGCCTTTTCCTAAATACCAGATTCATCAGTAATTATTTTAAGCCACTTTTCAGCAGATTCCTCGCTTTTAAACTACACTCACTTGTTGCAATGGATGATACTTCTAGATATGAACATTTTGCTCCTCATCTGCTGGACTAAATAGTTTCTCGTCAAAGAAAGTTTGCCTACGTTTCATCAATACCATAACCTTTGCATACTCCTTGATGCTTTAAAATCTAGTGATAGGGCATCCGCCAGCAATTGTACAGCAACTGTTGTTAAAACGAAACATTACAGAACTGTTACAACTAGTATTGGTTTTTGTACACCTTGAAAATTACCGTAGAAGGTCATACAATCAATCTGTGTGAACAAACACCGAATAATGCCATGCGTTCAGTGCCACTCCTATAAAGACGTTTTAGTAGTTCAAGCTCTCATTCATACAACATTCTCTCTGTACGTTGGAGTGCCGTAGTTACATTGCCTATGTTTAGTTTGATCCACTTCAAGTGGCTGTTAAACGTGTGAGTACACAGTCATACCTGACGCCTAAGAACTTAAGATTCTGTACAGGCTTTATGAAGGATCCATTCTACTTGAAGATCGGATCGGAGGACATTTTAATTTAAGCCTCCTACTAACAGTTAATGCTGTCATGTTACTCTAGTTGATCACTATTTGGGTTTACACTAGTTGGGTGATCTTGTGCAAGTATCTAGCGTCAATATACATATTCATTATAAATGTTAACTGAAGTTAATACATTTAGACAACTAATTTTGATGTTTCGATTATACGCGTTGTCGAATTTCTTACAAATGCATTTAATGCTAAGTCACTATCATAGTAAAAAAAACGAACATTTCTTGAAATTTCAAAGCAAATTCTCGTAAATTCCTCGTATTTTTTTTAAATTGAGTCTTATTATTCATAACAATTCATATAGATATTATGTGCAAAACATCTGTTCATCTCTATTACACTGATGGTTTTGTTATGGTTCATAAACAAATCTTCATTGATAGTTATGAAAGAAATACTTTAAATGAAGTTACAAATTCATAAATCAAATTCTTTTAATCAGCGTCTAACTATCTAAAACTGAAAACGTCCATTTGCTTTTTATTATAGTTGAAATAAACTTCATGTATATATAAGCAAATTAACTCCAGGAATTTTTTTTGATTGTTTCATTTCAACTGTCAATATCATAATTGTATAAGCAGTTCATTTTATAGTATGAAGCACATTGATTATGAACCTAATTTTAAAATGTGAGTCTGATTTACTGCTTTCAATATTTTTAAGAGAGAAACGTTTATAAAACTTTTATCTCTACAATAAATAAATGCTTCTATACACATATTTCAAGCTACTTCAAATTTCAAGTGTTACACGAAAATATGCAACTGCTTTCGTATCTTCCTACATTGAGATATATATTAATATGAACAATGATTTTAATGGTTTTTTTCAAGTGTGAATTAAGATATTTCTATAATAGTTGTTTTCAATATTAGATAATAAAAAATTATAGGAAACTTCCAAGTGGACACAAATTAAACCTTTAAATTTATATACCGTGTCTATACTATGTAAGATAAACAAATCTTTAAATTTATATATCATGTCTATTATATTAAGTTGATTAAATTTATGTTGGTTGCTACACAATGATTTTTTGCATATGATTTATTTGATCGAATTTATTGTTTAAAACAGAGTCTAAGCCACTTTAATCAATCATACCCGAGATGTTATTTAAACCCATAAACACTTCAACTGATGTTCTGGGCATTTGTCTTTAAATTGAGACACCTTAAATTTACAGAAAATTTCTAAAATTGATGTATCATTTTTCTTTTATTTGTGTATAACAAGTCATTTTTCTCATTTTAGTCATTATGGATTATAAAAAATTTGTAATTATCTATAAGTCAGAAATATAAAAAAGGTTTTCTGGATATAGTAGGAAGTAAAATATAGAAAAATCAAATTTGACTTTTATTTCAATTTTAATTTTTTATAGAATCGCTTACATTTTAGATTTGTTTTGAGAAAACTTAGTTCATTGCTTAATAGTGATTTTTTTTTTCATACGAATAAACTACCTACAAATATCCAACACCGGGGAGGGATACGGTATTTTGTTTGCTTGATGATCAACATTCATTTTTACATTCGTGAACTTATACGGGATTGAAATTTTAAAGTAGATTATGAACCTTTACACACATATAAGTCTAAGGTAAGATTCTAACTCAAGAACTGATGAATCGAAGTTAATTTAATTGGTTGCTCAACGCTCTTTTTTTTTACACATGAGGGCTTATTAGAACAAGACCTAGAGTTTACCGATGATTGCGAATCATTACGAACATCCAAAATAAAGAGGGTGGGATTCGAATCCACGAACTGTTAAACTGAAAGCAAGAGCGCTAACCATTCGGCTACCTGCTCGGCTATCGAATCAAAGATCAGAGCGCAATCATTCGGGTATCACTCGGCGATATGGAATCGGAACATTCAAATTATTATGAGCGAAGGCTAAAATTCTATTGTTCAGCTGATGTTTTGAAAGAAATTTATGTAGTTTGATAAAAATGGTTCATAGATTAGTTAATATTAGTTTTAAAATAAATTCTTGGAATCATAATAGTTTTGGCCAAATTATTCTTAAGATTCTCGTATCCTCTCTGTATCTTAACTTTGTAATTCTTAAAGGAAATCATTGAAACAATTTATTTTAAAATGAAGCATTATTTTAAATATTGTTACTGCCATAACATTTTAAGCATGAGATTACCAGTCAAGATATAAGAATTTTCATAAAAAATTAACAACATGTGAAGCATTTTTCTCATAGACAAATTGACAATATGTGAAGCATTTTTCTCATAGACAAATTAATTTACAAGTGCATGAAAATATTATACATGCGTTTCTTTGTGTGTCAAATTTTTACTAAGATGCAGCAAGAAATAATTAATAATTGAAAATAATGAAACTAACACTTATTAGATTTTCAATTACTTATGATTTTAAAATAACCATATTGCATGTTTTGTTAAAGTCAATGAAGTTATCAATAAACCACACATTTGAATGCAGAAACTAAATGCCCAAGCCATAGTCCTTCGTATCAATAATCCACAATTCTTTTCTACTTATCTAAAAATTAAAAAAAAAAAAACCCAATAACTTAATATGTGGTAAAACACTGTCTTACTTACGTCTTCAACGTTCTTAGTCTCTTTCAAAGCTATTAATAAATTCCCGAAATTGATATACTTTTTGTATTAATGGAAAAGATATTTTCAAATTGGTTCTCGTTAAAATCTGATTAGTTTGAAAAGACTAAACTATATACATATCATACAGATTTCTTAAATGATCTACTTACCACTTTTTTCTTCTGTTTCATCTACATAGATCATAGTACTTCAGGTTCACTCTAAAGAAATAACACATATTTAAATGCTTTTACAACTTAACACATATTTAAATGCTTAAGTAACTTTTACAACTTAAAAACTTAACACATACCATTAAAAGGTATAATTAAAAAGTCAATGAAATCAAAAAAAGTTTCAATTTAAAATTTATAAATAATAAAAATTGTTTCAAGAAATAATCATTTATTAACAGATTTATATTGATAAATGATTGTTATAATTATTGTTTAATGTTTACAATAAACTATTAAATAATATTTTAAGTCAGAAAATTTGCTGGCAATATATAACATTGCTCATAACATCTAGAAATTACAATCACTTTTTTTTTTAATGAAATGTACAAAACACATTATTGAATTATATTTTTAATTATTTAAGAATGGTAAACTCCTTTTTAATTTGAAAACTCGTATTTTACTTCAATCTGCTGAATAATCAGCAAATTAAATGAGAATTATAAGTAATATAATTATTTTACATAATTTAACAAACTAGTACAGCTCTCATAGATTACAAATCCACATATTAAATTACAAATCAAAATACTATTTGCAAAACTTCCGTTTCCTATCATTTAACAATTATATTTAAAGAATACTATTTAGATATGTAATGTTTTAACCAAGAAACTAATCACTATTTTCCTTAATAGAAGTTTAGAACAATTCTATTATTTTCCCATTTTAATTCGTAAAATAATATTTATAATTTTTTACCTCTACTTTTTTTGTACTTTTAATCATATTATTAAATTCTAAAAGGAAATAGTATTAAAAACAAAAAAATTAATATTTGAAAGAAAATGAGACTAAAAAAGATATGGAATTAAACAACATCTAAAAGAAGTTATTTCCTAATTCCAGGTCCTTAACAATAAAAATTCCAGAGAATTTTTTTTCTATATAAAATTATTACAAATAACGTATTCTCTTTCAGATAATTGTAGAAAAAAATTAATAAAGACTGAAATGTCAGCTCTCTTGCGCATAAATTTCAGAAAAGAGTAAAGAGAATAGAAATGAAAATTTTATTTCATTATTAAAAATAGACGATTCTAATAACAGAGTATTTAAAATGACTTTGCTGTCATGTGACGCGCTTTTAAGCTATAACTTTAAATTATATAAACTACCTCTCATTGGCATACCTTAAATAGGAGATTTAGATTAGCATTTTGCAAATTACATCTTCAGCAATAATGAAAACTCCTCTTTGCAAATTATAATTAAAAACAATTTGTAATGAAATTAAATACTTATATAAGGCATTAAATGTCATCACCGATACATATTCTGATTGTTTGTATATGTTTCACTAAGAAGAATTACATACTAAAAAGAATACTGGTACTTTACAAAAAACCAGAAATCGTTATATATTGATCATGTGACCTTTGAAATATACTATATTGTTCCAAGTATACAAAAAACTTATAAAATCAAACACATTTTACTTTTTCATTCCTCAAAACGCTTTCTGCCTAAGTTAAAAAGTTAAGAGTTAAAAATTCCGAGACCTAATGATTAAACTAGATTCGAAACCTCTATGTGTAACCCACTCCTAAAATTAGAGCGAAACATTGAAGTATTGAGTTAAATACTATGCATCAAACATTCAATAATTAGAATAAAATCAATCGAAATGAAGCGAAAAACGTAAGATCAAAATATGCTAAAGAAAGTAGTGTGTAAATTCCGAGCAGACAAATCAAAATGAACCACGAAACACTGGGAAATGAAACTGTCTTGTACAACAAATTGTGAAAGTAGTTTTTTTTTCTTTATTTATATTTCTGTTGCTTTTCACACATAAATTTATATGAAATAACGAATTAATTCAAATTCTGACCAATAATCCCACCCGAGAGGAGTCAATTCAACAAACTCAATAGTCAGTTAGTGTTAGAGGAAAATTAATCTAAAATTTCATTAAAGGTTATCAACGATGAAAATCTTTAAAAAGGTTTCTTCTTTCAATGAAACTATCTTTACAGAAAAAGAATTAAAAAGTAATTTATGATGTAAATTTTTATTCTTAACACCAGAAGTTTAAGAAACAATTTCGAGTAAATTTATTTCACAAAAAAAAAAAGTCTTATTTCTAATTGTATATTATTTTTGAAAAAAAAAAAAGATTTTTTGTAAATCTATGTATAAAACAAAATTTGCTTCAAACCAAAATGTTTTCAATTTTGAAGTAAATTATTAGAAATCATTTCTTTCAGCATAAATTTTAATTTTTATAATTGTTTTGTAAATACATTTTGAAGAATTTCTGAACAATATTCTTTTCCACAAGAAAAAAACTGGTTGAATTCAGTAAATTTTTAGAGAATTTACTCAAAAGTTTTTTTAAACAAGTAGTGGAATGCTTAACATTTCCTTTTATCAGTAAAATATTAAAATTCATGTTACAATAGAAGTTTTCAATCAAAGACTAACTTTAAATGAAGTTAGTGATTTTCTTATATTTAAATTTTACTTTTTGATGAATAGACTACATTCGTAGTTTTGTTATTGTAGTAATCATTCCTTGTACTTATTGAAATAAATTGTCTATTTTAGCATATTCAATGCTATAAAATAATTAAAAATATTTTGATTTCAATTAATTTTCAATTAGCTAATAATTTTATTCGTTTCTGTATGACTAAATATTTACTGAATTAAGCAGTTTTATGTAGTAAATTATATATTTAGCAGAACATTTTCTGTCTTAAGAAATTCATATGCATAACATTATGGTTGACATTTAAATTTAGAAAATTGTAAGAAACTTCACATTCTTAACCATTAAAGGAAGTATTTTCTAAATAAGAATTTTATATTTAAACAATGCCACAATGAGCAATTCATATTTAACGCGCAGTGTTAAATCTACTTAATTTGTCTAGATGTTTATATTGTTTAAAAAAATATAAAAAGCCACATCAAAACGTTTTGCTTTGACCTATATATTTAAAAACATGTTAGCTTATTGAATAAAGTTACAATTTTAAGACAAAATATAGCACTTATTTATCTAGAGAATTCGAAATTTTACGGTAAACTACTGAAGCATTAAGTAAATTAATCGATTTTATTTAAATATTTTTTAAAGTAGTATAGGTTTAATATATTCTAACTATGTGCTTATTTATTCCTGATTATTTATATTATTTCTATCTTTAAACTAGTATTAATCTAGTTTAAAGTTAGAAAAAATAAATTTATATATAAATTTAATTTATTTAATGTATACTTCTATTTGTATAAGTACTCAAAATAAGCTAATTCATTTATTGCGTACAACAATTTTGTATATTTAGTCACTTGGTAAGATAAATAATCGTTGAAATATCAAAGTTGAAAGCAAGCATGTAGTTTAACTAGTTTCTAAAAAGTGTGGTTTTAAACTAAACAAACAAGCTATTTTAATTCAAATAGCTTGTTTGTTCATTGTTGAAAACATTTGATTAATAATCATAGCTCACAGTATATCCATTTCAAACTTGTTAATGCATAAGTAATTAAGCCAATTTACTGTCAAAAGTATATAAAATCATTTTTGTATTAACACTTTCAGATACAATACATTAATATAAATATAATTAAATATTTAAAAAAAAGAAATTTTTTTATAATTATCATGAATTTGTAATTTAGGAGGGTAATGTCTACTTAAACGTTAAATTAAGATAGTTTAATCATCAAATTCTATCAATAAAATTCAAGATTCGGCACCATTTCCTAATAGGAAATTTCATGAAATGATTTTGAATATAAAATTTTAGAGACAAAGTGATTTGCTTCTTAAAAATTTTATGATTATTTAAAGAAATGCCTAAATAATAAATTTCCATTCTGACTTGTGGATCTAAAATTAAGATGTATAATTGCTGACAACATTGATTATTTTTCAATTTTATGATTGCTTTCAGTAATCTTGCAGTTATATAATATGAAAATAAAAAATATAAACTGAATAAGGTGAAGAAATTTAGTAGCTAATAATGAACAGTTTTGGTGTCACTCAATGGCTACTTTTACCCTAAGAGAGCTAATTAAGCCGGAATATACAGTTTAATTTAGATTCTAAATCACTAGACTTTCAAAACCAGACTTGGCAATCGAACTCGCGAACTGTCGAGCAGAAAACCAGAGTGGGAATTATTCGACTATTATGGATCTGGTAATAAATACATTTCGGCAAAGTGATGTTTTATTGTGAATATGAAGTTAAAGCTTATTAGAGAAAGATTTTTTTTAAATTTTAAAATCCATATAATTTATTTTCCTATTTAAAAATTCAACACACATTTTCATTTATTTTTTACAATAAATAGAATTTAAAATAATATACTCTACTAAATTTTAAGCAGAACAATTATTTAAGTTTTTATTTCTGATAATTTTTCAACACTGGTATAAATAACGTTTGCAGAATAAATTAAGATATTTTTTCCAAAATTTATAAAGTTAGAAAGCAAGTAAAAGTTTCAATATTTATCATATTATAACCAAAATTTAACATAAACAGTTTATATAAAATGCAATTTTACTAGCCTATATTTTTAGCAATCTAATAAAAATTCTGCTATAATATGAATTCAATTGCTAATAACTTAAATAATAAAGTAAAATTTTATTTCATTTTTGTTTGTATGGTTATTTTAATAGCTGTTTATCATTCTTATTTTAAATGACATAATAGAATTTTTAGTAGAGCAAAAACAAGTCAATCGCAAGTTGTGAGCTCGCTAAAAATAGCGAGTTAAAATTATGACTCAAGATAAAGCAAAATTCAGAAACGTAGTAAAAACCTCATGCTGCTGTGTTGTTTATTATCGTAACAGATGGGAAAATAGCAAAAAAAAAATATGATAATAAAACTTCTCACCTCAGATTAAGAACAGCAACCAGTAAAGATCGAATCATATATTTAATAATTCTCTAAAATCACGACATGTAACTTCTGCTTCACAGTGACTCTCAGCATTATGAAGTACCTCGAATTCATATACGAAGTTCGAAAAAAGAGCACTTGAAAAACTCTGGGATCTCCTTCTGCGAGTTGAAAATCTCTCGTTTTCATCCGTTGGAAGATCTGCGGCTGCGCAAATGATGTGTTGAGTGACGTAGAAAAAGAAAGAGGGATTTTGCTTTAAATGCAAAAGTATTCGTTTGTTTGTATAGCGTGTTCTGGTGTTTTTTTTATGGGTTAAATTTAACTTTTAACGGGAAGTAATATCTGCTGTTTTAGCAGATAGGAATAGTGGAAAAGACCTCTAAATCAATATAACGTTATATTTTATTACCCTTGTCATCGCAACCAGGTGTCTTGCAGTTTCTAAAATAGAAAACAAATGAACTTGTATCAGGGGTTTCCTGTGGATCTACAACATACATTTTTTATGTTTATTTATAATAAATTTTTTGCTATTTTTAATGTGTCAAAAATAATTAAATTGTAATGTAAATAGTAATTTATTTCTAGAGAGATTTCAACAAAAACATTACAAAAATACTTATTTATAAAATTTAATGAAACAATTAGAAGAGGAAAATTTTAATTATTTTTGAGATTAACGAAACTACTATATGAGATACTTATAAAAATCCTATTTTTTCTTTAGTTCTGTAAAAAGAAAATATTTTAAGTGAAATTAAATATTTATATAGATGGACTTATTACGTATATTACTGCAATATTGCTTTTGTATTGGGATATTTGCCCTAAAACGTCATCTATATTAATGAAAAATAGAAAATCTAAGCAATTTTTCGGTGATATACGAGATTAAAAATTAAAAATAATAGTAATTTTGACGAGTAAAAATCTTACAATATCAGCCTAATGTCACTTGTCAGATTTTCAATGACAGTATCTGACTTTCTAGTCAGGCAACTAAATTTTAAAAATAATTAACTAATTTTTCAAACTTTCCTGCTTTATTCAAGATTTTATATTTTTATTCATATTAAATGTAATCTTACTATTTAAATTTTAATGTTATATGGAATGAATTTAAAGATGAATCAAAATCCCCGTAATTTTAAATCATTTTCAAGAAACAAGTTGGTTTTTAAAATGTTTTTTTTTTAAACATTGTACCATCTCATTGGAGGTATAGTAGAATTGTACACATGTGTTATAGTTTATTTATTGTATTAATAATAGTCATTATTTGGTTTGAATCAGGACTGAACCAGTTGCCCAACTTCTATTCAAGAGACTTCAAGACTAATTAATATTCGTTGGTCTCATTTATTTTTAAAGTTTTTGAAGCAAGTTATTTCCTTTATTGATGTATCTAGAAGTATAAGCCCATGCTTATAAATTAATTATTCTTATATAGTAAGTTAGATAAGAATATCATAATACCAGTTATGATAAAAGGACCTAAGTCAGTTGAGTTCACTAGAAATAAGTATCTATTGGGTATACTGGAGAGAAAAGTATTTGTTCAGATTCAAACACACACACACACACACACACACATATATATATATATATATATATATATATATATATATATATACATATATATATGTATGTATACAGCTGTATTACGAAATATGCATTAAGAATACATTTTATAGCATCTTTTTAATTTCTATAAGTAAAAAGCACCTTAGAACTTATAGAATTGATACACATATTTAATAGTTCTTAGAATTAAATATGACCCATATATCTTTCAAATACAGGGCCAATCAATAGTTATTTATATTCTTTATTCATAGAGTATGATTTTCTTACAAAATTATTCAAGTAGTTTTTCTGTGGATAGCAGCAACTAACAATTCACTAATCATATATGTGAATGAAACATTAGCGGCATTAAAAACATTTTATAACTATGTGTATTTCAAAAAACCCACGATAACCTTTTCTTCAAATTACGAAATTTTGTGCAAATGTAGTTGAAAGAAGCACTATATTTTTATATAATATATAATTGTTTTTTTTATTAAAATTAAGAGGATGACTTCATCATTTTACAAGGTGATTATCACACAGAAATTAGATGGTGATAGTTTGCAAAAAAATTTTTTTAAGTATGCAATGAGTCAGACTGTGTTGATATACATTTATATCTACATTTTAATATTTGTGAGCAGAGTGGATAAAATTTAAGTCTTGATTGATCACAGAAGTGTTAATGTACTCCACCTATTCCTTATAGCAATTTTATGCACTTAGATCTTTCTCAATAAAATAATATATTTCTCCGCGAATTAAATGTTCATAAATATCATGGTTTTCAACTTGAAGTAGCACTGCCTTCATAACTGTTGAAGTGGTAAAGTTGCACTATATGGAGATTATCAATCAATGAACTCAAGTTTATTTTTTACATGTTCAATGTTTTTTTTTCTTTCATTTTTCAAATTCAAAAATACATTAAATATTCTTCCTTCTACTTAAGTCTTGAAATTATGTTTAAATAATATTTCCATCAAATTTTTCATTAATGGCAACGAAAAGAAATTTTGTGGTCATTAGTTTTTTGGACTACATTAAAATTTTGAATAACAACATTCATTTAAAGTTTTTATAAAACATTCTTTGTTGGAAAATATTAATTTTGTTGTTTAAAAATATTTTAAATGTAAACTTGATGAAAGGAATGAATCACTCTATTATTGTTTGTTGAATGATTGGTTTGTTAAAATTTTGGATTCATATAAGGCAATGCTTAACATTTTTTACTAAGGATTATGTGAGAAAAAATACTGCTGTATTTTAGCTATGACTTTTTATAATTTATGTATTGAATAATGGTATTCTGTGATGAAATATATAAAAAAAATTATCTATTCATCGCATTTAAAAAATTAGAGTATTTTTTTTAAGACTTAAATTTACAAAAAATAATTTTTTTAACTAATTGTTTAAATATACATGTTAAACTTCTTAACAAACACATTATTTCTTTATTACAAGTATTGTTCAAGATCCCCTTTGATTTTTTTTTATTGCTCGATAATTATTTTTAAAATAAAAATATAAGAAACAAAATCTCACTAAAATATTTAATTAAATTTCTCCATCCCCCCCCCCCAAAAAAAAATAAAATAAGAATCAAAAAATGTTTTCTTCAAGCTTTGGTCTTTCTGCGCAAATGGCGGAAAATCTACTGCATGGGATAAACAAGTTACAAATTACGAAACTTCTACAGAAATGTAAGCCAAAATATGTGCTTTAAATATCATTCTTAATCTGAAGAAACAACGTAGTTTAAAAACTTTGTAGCATAATGAGAAGTAAGAAAATGTTCATATAGCACATAAAATTATTGTAAAAAATATGCATACAGCTTTGAAAATTTTAATTTTATGTGTTTATTTAGAATATTTATGAAATTAAAATAATTTTGCTTTTAAATATTTTGGTAAATATTAATAAATGTTGATTATAATTTGTATAAAAGTGTAAATAATTAGGTATTGTCATTACTTATTTTAATTTTTACATATAAATTTTGTTAATAAAAAATCAGCATATCCTTTAATTACATTATTCACGTTTATGGCTTTTACTTTTTAAAATATTCTGTGAAGAAATTATGGCATTTGAAATAGTAAAGAACATTTGATCTAATAAAGCAAGTACTTCTACTATTTTATGTGCAATAATTTGATAAATTTGATATGCTTTACTCTTTTTTTATGACGCATCCATTCTACAAAAAGTATACTTAACAATTTAGAGGTAGCTTTTTTACTATTTTTAAAGTTAGTTGATTGATTTATAGATACATGATGACAGACATGAAATATAGATTTCAGTTTGTAATTTTTATTGTTTTCAAAATCTACAAACTTGTTAAATCATATCTAGCTCTTGTTAAATCATAATGCTCTGAAATTTGTATATTTATATAATCACAATTATTTTTGACATTACTGTTGTGATATTATTATGTGGATATCGCAAGTTGAATATTGTCAATCGACATGCAAAGCATAATTATATAATGGATTTAAATATTTTCCTTTCTACTGTTGCTATGCCATAAGTTTATTGTTGTTGTTGTTGTATTGTTGCAGTAAAGTAGTGCAATATGATCAAACTGATCAAAAAATGACCAAGACAATTATAACCATATAAATAATTTCCGTGGAATATAGGATTTGATGAGAGGGTTAAAGATGGATCCTGAAGAGCTTCACTAAGATATGGTCCTTGATAAGGTCAAGATATGGTCATTGTTGAAGGCAATCAAAGATATGGCAGGAGATGATTCGGTGTCTGTGCTGTTAAGAAAACTCCTGTAGTTTTGAAGGCTAA
>JAPDSC010142590.1:0-24960 GCA_026290005.1 Latrodectus geometricus
AAATGTGTAAAATGATATAAATCAAATGAAAAATTGATTTTGCTTCTTTTTTCTGGTTAAACCTGTGTTGACTGTGATTTCTGTGAATGCAAATTTAAAATGGGGATTGATTGCTGCTAACCATATCATTACTACTACTTCTGGAACAAGTAGTGTCAATAATATAATAGAGGAATAAAAATCAAAATCAACATATAATGGAGATAACTTTCAGTTTTGCTTAAAGTGTTGAATTTAAGATGAAAAAGAACTGCTAAGATGATATAAATAAATCTGCAAAAGAGCTTGAAAAAAACAAAAATTAGTATTAATAAATGTCTATTAAAAAATATAAGTACTAAATAAATGAATAACTAAATAAGTCTAGAATATGCATTTATAATAATTGATTTTAAAAAAAAGTATAAAGAAAACTTATGTTTTTTTTAATAAGAATGATTATAAAAATTAATTCTTTTACATTTAAACTTAATGTAATTAGGACTTGTATTTATTAAGTTTTCAATTTCATAATCTCAATTTGGTTTAAATATTTTGGTATTAACAAAAATTGTTTTATATATATATATATACATAATTTAAGTTTATAATATATTAATAGAAAAAAACCATATAAACAAACTTAAAAAAAAAAAAAAAAACTAAAAATATTTTTGGCATGCAATATTTAGATAATTATTGTTAAGGATTTTGATTATGGTTAAATGGAATTATTTCTGTTACAACTCTGAATTTTGATTTTATGCTTTTGAAATAATTATTAATTTTAAATTAAAACTCTTGTTAGTTTTATTTATATTTGTTGATATCATTATTTAAAAATATACTATGTATACATAATTACAGATATATTTGGTAAAAATAATGAGTAGAGTAATATTTATTCTATGTTTGAATGTTGATTTTATGTATGTTTATTCTATGTTTGAATGTTGATTTTACTCTTGGGAAAATTTTAACTGGTATCTGAATAGTTAGCGCTCTTGCCTTTGAGTCAATAGTTCATGCGTTTGAATCTCTTTCTTGTGTTTTGATATTTGTAGTGATTCAGAATCTTAAAAAAAAAAAAAAAAAAATGAAGGGACAAACATACCTTGGAAAAATTTTAAAAGATTCCTGGAAAAGTCCTAGAATTTGTTTCATGAAAACCCACATGAACTTTATTGAATATCATGTATAAAAAACCATGCTTCTTTTCTGAAATTTAAAATTTGTAGCATTGCATACTTGCATAAAAAGTGCAAAATGCATGCAATTTTTTGTATTATAAGTACTTGTATTTTAATGAAATATATATGAATGAGAACCTTTTGTTTAAAAGCATGTTACTTATTTTAATTTTCATTGCCAGTGTTATGAGTGATAAAATAATTATTCCTTGTGATATGTTTATAAAACTTATTGTTTCTAAAATGAAATTTTTCTTTTAAAAAATATAAAATATATTTGAATAATAAAAGTAAGAATCTGTTTTGTTAAAATTTTCAATACTTTATCAAATTTTTTCACTTCCTGTAGATCTGGAAGAATATTATTTCTGTTGTCAAAAATAAATTCTGTAATTAAAAATTACTATACAAAATATGTATAATTTAAATCAATTTTCAAAATTTTGCACAGTTGAAATTAAATTTCTGGGCTTTCAAATGAAGTAAAGTGCAGTTTACATAAAAATTTAATATTGTAACATACTATATATAGTTGCTCCTTTTCATCAATGCAAACAAGTTCTGGTAGTTTTGTTTTTTTATTTAGTCATATTAAATTATTATTTTTTTATAATTTATTTTCTATAATTTAAATGTCAATTTTGATTATTATTTAGTTTCTCAGCCACTTACTGCAGCAATTAAACACACTGCAGAAGTTTATGAAGAATTGGGAAAAATGTATGAAGAGCAGGTAATGTTAAATATCAATTTTAAATGACACAATTTTTTTCTTGAACATAAATTTTCTATAAGCCATTTTAACATAATTTTCATGTTAAATAAAACAAAAATAAGAACTAATGATATATTTTTTTTAATTAGGAAAATGGGAATAACAAGATTTGTTTTTGTTTAAAAATAATTTTCATTAAATGCGTATTTCAAATTATCTCGGTTAGCACTTCTCTAAAGCTTGAAAATTTGCTGATATAAATTTTTTTTTTTCCTACTAAGTCAAATAAAATGCAAAGTATTATACTTTATACATTTGTATGTATGCAACAATGTTTAAATTTACCAAAACATATAATGTCATAAAATACAATCGTGAATAATGGATTAACTAAAACTTTAAAAAGTAGTTAGCCTTAAAATAAGAATGTTTTCTTTTATTTAAACCATGAATTAAAACTTCCATGAAACAAATCAATAAAGTTTTTCTTTGCAGGGAATTTCACAATTTTTGCCATAGATATTAATACAAAATTCCTATCCAGATAATAAAATAACTGGTTAATCAAAGAAACAGATTAATTATAAATTTGCTTCATTAGTAAAAGTAATTGAAAAATAGCGCCATTACATTAAATTATGTTATGAATGCATGTGTTGTTAATATAGATGTTTATGTATAGTTACATGTGTACATGCATTTACAATGGTAGATAAATATAAGACAAAATGACATCTGTGAAAAAATGCATTTTTATTAGTAAAGAAGTAAATTAATATTGACTCAAATTACTATGTGTACCTGTGAGAATGACAAAGGTATTGCAAAAATGTATTGGAATTTATAGCAATTAAGTCTGCAGAGCAATCTAAATGAGTCATTGTCATATGCTCTCCTAGTGAAAGGTAGAAGAGGGAATTAAATTGGAGATAAAATCTGTTTCTAAATTGAGAAGTCTCTGGCTTGTTTCCACATAACTGGAAAACATCAGTGTGGTGGTACAATAACAACCTTTCTTTTTTCTGCCATTAGATAGCAGACTGTTTCAGCATGTGTAAAAAGGAAATGTTGTTATATATTCTGTCACACATAGCTATTTTGAATGGTAGAAGCACTGCACATTTCAAAATAAATGTTTTAAAATGTGCAACACTTCATTGACCCATAATTCCATATTTATTATTTTTCATTATTTTGATTGTTTCCATCCATATATCTATATTTGTATGTGCTGCATATGTATGTATTTTTATGTGTGTGTATGTATGCAAGTTCTTTCTCGAAATAGTTTATACCCGCTAATTTTTTCACCAAAAATTGATACTACATATTTGCATATTTTCCTTTGTTATATATTGCACAATGCTATGTGTACGAAGTTTGTTGTAACATGACTATGCTGGTTATGGCAAAGATTGAATAATGAGCTGACCTAAAATTCTGAATTTGAGCTTGGGAAAACAATGATCAAAGTATGGAAGAAAAAAATATGACAGTGAAGCTTATTTTTAATTGATTAAAAATAAATGTGTGTCAATCTATGAAAACATTTGAAAATGCAAACATAATCCAATCTATTTTTAAAAAATGCTTTTTTCATTTTGGCCAGACTACCTAAGAACCAGTCAGCTGTTAGCAAAAGTAAATATACTGTGAAAAAATTTTTTAAGAAAAAGGTGTGTGGAAAATTTGCATACAAATAATGTTTTCGTTCAAGGTAGCATTGTGAGCTATTTTAAGATTGACTGTGCATACATTTGTGATTTCCTATTCATTTATTCATGTGTGATTAGATCTTCCAATTACATTGCACATAACTGTTATTTAACTGGAGATATATCACTTTGTTATTGCACTTTGTTTATTGTGTTTTATTATACAAATGATATTATTTTATTAAAGTTGGCATTTAAAAGGCTTTTTTAATATTCTGAAATAAAAATAATCTTAACTTTTTCCCAATCTCTGTTTGTATTAAAATATTAGAAACAGCTTTTATTTATTTTAATGAAATTTTTTTCAGTTCGTTTTTATATCAATATTATAAATATTTTATCATTTAGCCTAAATATGATGTCGAACCAATGGCTGATGTTCTGCATGAATACAAAGGGATGCTTGCTGCTTGGCCTGATGTCCTCCATATTCAAAAGGTAAATGTGCACTTAAATGCTTTTAAAACCTAGGAAGTATGCAAATAGTCTAATCATTTATGGAAAATATTTAAAAATAGATATTTTTAAAATAATTTCTCCATATTGCAATAATTAACGGTCTGCAAATTTATCAAAATGCATAATATTCTCATCATGTATAGCATTTATAAATTGTTATAATATCTTGTCAATAAAAGCTTCTTTAACAGAAATCAATTATTGTTCTTTATAGAAATTGATCAATAAAGTTAAATTTAATATTAGCAGTAATATTATTCATAAAATATTTCACTTATAAAGTTATTGTAAATAGTTTCTCCAATATTATTTAATAAGTTGACATTAAGAAAGTATATGTCAGATTTCTTATAATATGTGTAGATAAAATTGAAAATAAAAACACAGTATATTTGGCTTTCATAATAAAATTTGATTTTCAATTGAATTAGTTCAATTACTTATTACTGTATTTTTATATTACATGTACAAGTTTTTTTATTATTTATCTGGAAATTTATTTGTATTTACCACCATTTAAAAACATTAGAAATATTTCCATGCAGGAAACTAAATAAATTAACTAAAATTTCATGAAACTGAATTAGTATCATTTAATATTTTTTTGATTTTTGAAAAAAAAAATTTTTTTTTTTCTTTCCTCATTACAGCATGTGTTTATGTTTTGTACTAACTTGATAGGAAATACATTGAAGTGTGTATGGAAGAAAAAATCCCATATTCAGTATTTAATAATTCCAGTACTAAAATTGAATTCTTGACTTACAAGCATTTATCATTATTACTTTTATAATTTGTTTTTAGTTCATCTGTAAGTGAGAGAGAGAGAGATTTCATTTTGTGCTCTAATACCTTATTTTGAGTTGTTGTATAATAGTATAGATAAGTAATGTTTCTAGCATGGGGTAACACTTATTGAATCAGGTGCAAAATTATTTAAATTGAATGTAACAAAATAGTTACGTGTAATAAATAACAATGAATTCAATAAAATTTGAGAAACAATGTATAAATGCATTTTATTAATTTTCTTTTCTTTAAATTTTAGTCTGCTTTGAACAAAGTTATGGAACACAAAAAACTTTATGAAGAAGGAAAAATTAGTCAAGATGATGTAGCAGCAATTAGTCAGCGAACAGATGTTATATCTTATGCAACACTTGCTGAAATAAATCAT
Source organism: Latrodectus geometricus (assembly GCA_026290005.1). NCBI lineage: Eukaryota > Metazoa > Arthropoda > Arachnida > Araneae > Theridiidae > Latrodectus > Latrodectus geometricus. The sequence continues at coordinate 5,236 of JAPDSC010142590.1, forward strand.
TTTCACCAAGAAAGAGTAGCATATTTTAAAAGCATGATGGAGACATACCTTACTGCTCAAATTGATTTCTATCAGAGGGTAATTTTTTATTCCTTTTAAATATAATATTATTTAAATATATTTTAAAAAATTGAATGTAACATGAATAAAGTTTCCTTTATGTTTCCTTGAATTAAGTTTTATGAAAATATCTAGTGATTTAATAATGATTTTATAAGCATGATTTTATTATTTAGAGAATAAACATTAAATGAAGTATCTTTCATGTAATTTTATACCTTTCAATAAGACACGACCATGTAGAAATTGTAAACGAGAAATTAAACCCTATTAATATAAAGAATGGGTATAAATGATTGACTTACAATTATTTTTATTCCATACTACCTTTTCTTCATATCATATTACTAGTGTTTCATTTGTTTTTATTTTTTGCATAGCTTTGAAATAAAACCTAGAAAGCTGTATTTTTTTTCAAATGCAAAAGTCTCTGTTTTTTCTATCTTTTAAATACTTAATGCTTTTTGTGCACCCTGAACATTCTATTTTAGAGATGTTTTCTGTGGCAGAAATTTTTTTCCTAGCTGTTCTAGGTATAATATTTTTAGAAATAACCATTGATAACAAAACATCTCAATAAGAATGATACTGTGATGTAATGAGAGGAATTTAATTTGGACAAATTTCTATTCAGAATGTTTTTACTATTTTCTTTATTTTGACTATATTCTTTTTATTAAGCTTTGCTAAAATAAAGGCTATTGAATTTGACACTTCAATTCAAATTTTATAATTCTTATTCATACATTGTTATTATTCTCACCATACGTGATTTTACTTTTGATGCCTATAATTTATTTACTTTTAAATTAAGGAATTGTTTAATTGACTTGAAAAAACTGTTAATCATGTATGCTGTGATCATCATTATTATTATTGCTAAGTTCAGGAAACTGATTTATGGTGTATTAATTTGTTTTGAAAGCAAGTTATAAATCAAGGTGTTATTATATTTTAGTAAATCATTCTAGAATTTTACCATTTGCAAATTTTATTACTAAGCAGAAATTAATGATTAAAATTTATAAATTTCACTTATGTATTATATGTAACCATACATTTACATTTATTATCAATAAAACTTTTGATTTTATAAGTTTTTAGTTACAAAAGTGTTTGGATTATTTTCAGATAACTCAACAACTACAAGCTACATTATCTCAGTATCAGAACTCTTAATTGAAGGACAAAAGTCATCTTGCGGTTATTTACTGTAAATGGAGAGGAAACTGTATATTTGTATCATTCATTGTGTTCCATCAAAGTCTAGTGTTTTGAAAAAGCTTAATAGTAAATGTATTTTAAAAATAGTTAATTTATTTTGTAAGTGCAGCTTTTATGGGGAAAAATGAGCTTAATAGTTTAGCATCCTATATGCTCTAAAAGCTTTACTAGCTCAGAGCACTAAACTGAAATGTATAAGCAAGTGTTGTTTCTTATATTTTGATATAAATTCATTGTTCTTTATAGTTTGCATGTTTATTTGTGAAAAAAATTTCAATTTAATGTTAGTTCCTTTATAATTGTTTATTACATGATTCTCCTTAATACAAATTGTTTAAACATTGGGGAAAAAATTTTATACATGAAAATTCATAAAAATTTAGGGGAAGGAGGAATGTATATTTTGTTTTGAAATAATGAATTTTTAGTATCTATAATAACTTTTATTGTCATAAGATTATTATTAATTTTAAAAACAAGAATCTGTTTAAGGAAATTCATATTTCAATGCATTTTTCATATTTTTAAGAACTGAATGAGATTTTTTAGTGTAAAAAATTTGTTGATTTTGAAAAATATTTATTTTGCTGTTATGTAAAAAATATTAAAAATCGTAAATTCATTAGGAATCGTTTAAGAGAAGTGATTTATTTCAATAAATTTAAGATTACACTGAAATAAGTCGCTTTTATGAAAGGAACTATCCCTTTCTATAATTTTTTTTAAAAGATATATGTATATATACTAAATAATTACATTTTTTAAAGTATAACTTAAAAAATTGTAAAATCATTGAATATATTTATTGTTTTATGTATATTTTAAATTACAGTGGTATATTTTGATTTTTTAAATTAATTTGAATAAAAAATATTTGTAATATAAAAATGTATTTATTAACAGTCAGTATGTGTATGAATATCTATGCACTTAAGAGTAGGGCAGTTTAAGCATATTTGTAACATCAAAGCTATAGAAGATTTGAATTTGGTAAATTTATATGCTACTTTTAAACTGTACTTAACTTAGTTAGTTTTAAAATATATTTAATTTTCAGTTTCATTGAATATCATTTATGCTTAATGTATTGATTTATATTTAAAGAGTTAAAGCAATTTAAAAATATTTCTTATCCTCTATAATACATCTGGAATAATTGTCATTTAGGATTTAGATTATCTTAATTATTTTGATATGACTGATTTATATAAACTCCAAAATTTGCTTTTATTTTAAATAAATTAAAATAGTATTTAATTTTATTAATGAATACAAAATTTAATTTTAGACTGTGATAACAGAAATATGCAAAATGAGTTTACTATAATATTTCATACTTATTGAAATTGTTCGTTGTATAAAATTATTTTTTGCAATTAGAATTATTTAGTTGATTAGAATTTTGCATAATTTCTTTATTTTGGGGACCATCTTTTTCTAGGAGTATATATATATATATATTGGTTAGTCATGAAAATATTTTAAAATTTCATTTAATGTGTTCTTTAATTGTAAAATGTTAAAATTGCATATTTCATTAAAAAGTATTTTCATTTGCTAGTCAAAGAATTATATTTATATTTTATATTACTCTATCATTTTTAAACATATATATGATGTAGTTAACTGTCTTCTCTCTATTAGATAAATATCACATAATAATGTATGATTGTGTCTGAAACTTAATTATGTATATTATTATTCCTTTATATATTTTGTTATTTTCTATACATTATTTTCATTATATTAAACATATTTATGAATGTAGAAATTAAGTTTTTCTTAAAACTATGTTGTTTTGCATGAAGATATGACCTTTTATTGTAATAAAAATGAATATTATTCTTTGTAAATAAAAATACTATGTGAATGAGAGACAAATGAATATGTAATTATAAAAAGGTAATTTTTTGAAATTAAATTGTTTAGCAGGCTATTTACGCACTTATTTTATGACTTGAATTCAGACTTTTAAAATTCTATTCTATACAATAAATATTCATTTCTTAAAAATTTTTTTAACAAGAATGATTAACTAGAACAGAAGTAAAAATCTAAACAAAATAGTATTTTTGAGAAATAAATAGCCAAATTTTATGACTTAGAGAAATGAAGATAAGTTATGATGAACAAAAGTGATATTTTTTAAATGTTAATAAAAGCAACAAAATCTAAATTTTCCAAAAAAAGTTTTGATCTAGTCAGTATATATAATTTACCTAAAGACTACAACATTTTATTAAAATCTTAAAAAATAAAAAGACTTTCCCCTCATAAAATTGATAAACAAAGTTACAAATTGGTATTGACTTTTAATGAAAGGGCTAATATTTATTGATATTAGTTTTTCAATAAAACAATGTATTTTTTAAAAAATAGCAACATTTTAAATTTATTCACTAATATGGTTCTATTGAAAATGTGTTAGAAATTGTAAAAATAAATTATGTTGTTTAATAAGTTGTATCAAATGTAAAAAATGTTTGAAATAATCCTAACTAAATATTTTTTAACTGAAAGGAATAATTATTGTATCAATTTGAATTCTTTTAAAAAATTGAATTATTTGTTACATTCAGAAAGTATGCTATTCTTCAAAACATTTTGTAGTTACTACTCTGAAATTGCTAAATATAAATAATTATGTAATACCTTAAAGATTTTTTCAGATTTTCTGTGTATAACACATCCAAATATTTTTAAAATTGAAATTTTAAAATGAAAATTTTAAAACTGAATGAAATCATTTTCATTGGATTTATATATTGTTACAGAAATTAAGATAATCGAATATATTAAACATGTGTGTGAGCAATAACAATGTAAATCATTTGTGCAAATATTCTAACCATAAGTGCCTGCTTTTAATTTAAGAAATGAATTTTCTTAAATTTTGGTATATAAAATTGAAAAATGCCTTGCCCTTATTATGAGATTAGTGTATTTTTCTATTTCACGCATTTTGTAATTTTTATAAAAGAGAATTAAATAGTTCTTTATCAATTTTGTTGTTATATTTAATGACATGTTTGTTAGAGCGATTTTACCATAGCTAATGTATAATTTACCTTTAAATTAATATAAAAATATACTTACAATGTTGTTTCTAACATACTTTTAATTTAAAAAGACAAGTGTTAAAGTTAATACCTTTGTATTTATTTTATAACTTCACTGAAATTACTTTTATGGGACAAAAATAGTTATACTTCTACATATACCTTATATATTTCTAATAAAATTTGTCTTCTAAGTAACAAAGCATGTGCTTAAGAGTAATTTCATTTCTCGATTATGAAATATAGAAATTTGGTTTTTAAAATATTTTAAAAACTAAAAATCAGACAATGTAGATCTGTGTAAGATTTGAATTAACTTGTCTTTATGTATAATAATGTATAACAAATAGAAAATCAGTGTTAACAAACTGAATATACACCCCCCCCCCCACATACAAAAATTATAAAAAAACTTTTATAATTTTTGTATGTGGGTTTTTTAATAAAAAAGAATTATTATTCTTATGAATTTAATTAAAAATTAAATTCATAAGAATAATAATTTTTTTTATATTTAAAACTAAAATATCGCAGATTATAAAGATATATTTTTATTTCTTGTCTTTATTTATTGTATTGCAATATCTTAATTTTTAATAAATTATCAAAAGCTTTCTATTTATACTGTTGACTAAAAATATAAACCTTCAAATTGGCAATGAAATTTACTCAATTCGATGAGGTGCAAATTATTAGCTTTGCAGGATAAACGCGCGTCACTGGCGACGGTAGTGCCAGTTGCTAGCGTCATGTAAAAGCTAGCGAGTTCCTGAATTCGACATGGTAAGAATATTAGCCTACTCAAAAATTATTGATTATACCTCAGAGAAATTAGTAATCGTGTTGGAAGAAATTAAGCAACTATAATGCTGATCTGTAATCGTAGAACATGTGCATTTTTGGACCTTGCGCCATAAAGCCCAACCAACCAACCTGTAATCATAGGATTCAGATGGTAGCGGAAGACCACCACAACCTTGTTGCACCACTACACGTGATTACATGCTTTTTTTTCTGCGCACATGGTAGTGAGGAGTAGTTTAGCCAAATCACTAACGATAACAAAGCAGAAATAATCGATTATGCATCGTTCGGTTTTCGCTAGTGCCATTCGACATAGTTTGTAACTAAGTGCAAAACATTTTCGCTTTGTTTATCCTTATTTCTAACCACAGACGTTTGTGTTGCCACTGGTGCAATGTGCATGGACAGCGGAATAGAACGAACTTGGTTTTACTGATGAATTCCGCTTCTGCCTGTAACCGTAATGTTCGGATTCGAGCCGAAGGATGTAATGAGAGATTTCAGCTGTTGTGGTTTATGTATCGTCACACTGATCTTGCACCCGGTATATGGTTTGATGATAATTGGTTTTACTCCCGCATCTCTAGTACTCATCGATGATATCCTAAACAGCTAGTACTACAACTCTGACGTATTGTAACCTGCTTCCTTCACGCATATTACTACAGTATACTGCAACCATACTTGGCATTCAATGTTCAAGAAATCTTTACCCATCAGATTGAATTGCATCTTAGGTTTACTTGTTCTCCCGATATATCGCCAATCAAAAACTTGCACTACTGTTCTCGGGGTACACCATCTGCAGCTATATCAAATCAATTTTGACAATGTATTGTGTTATCCGGAAAGTTCATGCCGATTTTCTGTAGGTAGCGCAAGAGACCTGACTGAATATATCACAATTACTGAAAACAAATTACATGTGTACATATACTTAAAGAGATAGCTTCAGTCATATTTGGAAAAAAGTTTGGTTACGATTCGTTAATTTTTATCTATTTTCTAAGCCTTAAAATATGGTGGCAAATAAAGTGCATTATAGGCATTTAATGCTTTTCTTTTTCCGAAAGGGCAAATATGCCACACAAGTGGCAAATAAGATATGCGATGTTTGTGGCAAGGATGCTGGATGAAGGATTTCCCTTAATGGGAAAAATTTCAACTCTCTCGTTGATATCAAAATCCATTTGGACAAATTTTTTGCCGAGAAATCTGAGAGGTTCTGGAAAGGACGAAATTCTCAAGCTACACGAACTTCTTGGACAACCCAATAGAAGCCGCATGTACTTCTCTATCCTAAGGATGGATACAACCAAATCTTTGCCAAAGCGTGTGTGACTATGGTTAAAGCCCCAACAATAATTACTAATTACTGCTTCTGTTGTCAACAACGCGTCGCAAGAGGCTGTAATTTCAATTATTTCATCTTTTCATATAATGAGTTATCTGTCTAAAATTAATTTTTTTGCAATATCTGGCTTTTCTTTCTTTCCCCCATTTTGGGTGGCTTGCAGTGTATTAGTGAAATAGGTTTTAAAAATGAAGTGTATAAAATCCCTACAAATTTATTGCACTAAAAAAATTTCCTTTAATTGGAGAATTTTTAATGTTAATTTTGCTATAAAATTTAGTATTTCAAGAAATTTAAAAAAATGATATGATTTTTTTTCTTTTTGGTATGATGAAGTGATAGAATTTCATAATTTTAAATAAAATATCAATTCATTATAAAAGATTGAAATAAATGGCAAGGTATTTTAAAATATTTTTAAATCAATTTTATCTGAGTTCTTACAATTTAACTTTGTAATTTAAAGACATTATTTAACATATATGAAGTTTTTATTAAATTTTAGTCTTTTATTTAAAATACCTTTTAGATACTTTGTTCATAATGGAAAACTCTGCCAAATGTTTTAGATCTTTAAAGTATACATACATACATATTTAATGTAATATCAACTTTAAAATACATACATATTACCATTTTGGAAAATCAAAAATGATTCTAAAAAATTTGTATGGATATCTGAAATAGACATATTACACAAAATGTATGTGATGCTTATCATAATCATAAATTTTTTTCTTTTAAATGAAATAACTCAGTTCTTAAATAATTTTCATAAAAAAGTGGTCTTAAATTATTTAAAACTTTTATGTGCATTTAATTTGAATGATTCAAGTTATAAAGTTACTATTTAAAAATGAACGGTAAGTGCAAATATTGCGTTGTTATGGTTAACTGCCTAGACAGACTTGAATCGAGGCTAATTATGGACTACTACCAACATGTATTTTTGAATACATTGTGTTGAAGGGTATGTATTTTTCAATTAATCTTGAATTAGACAGCACAGAAACAATTGTTTATTATGAAATGAGTAGAAATCCTATAAAATGTTAATAACTTGGAGATTTGTGTTTTAAGTTTTAATTCACTTTTTGAGTGAGCATTAACTTTTTATAGTAAAAATAATTTTATTTCTATACATTTTTCTTCAACAAGTGTATTTTTTTAGAATCATAATATATGCATATATAGTAGAAGCTCGTTTTTACGAACTTCTAATTTATGAATACTCTTGTGTTTACGAACTAGTGGCTGATGCCTACCTTCACACCATAGACACAATAATTTTAACTACCATTTACGAATTAAAATTTTGAAAAACCTCTTTTTTGAGAACTTTCGTTTCTGATAAATAGTTTTCTTACCGCTTTTTAAATTTCTTTTATTTTTCATGACCTGACATTTTTTTTAATCGATTCCTTTTTATATAACGCGTGAGGACCTGATTTATTGTTGAACAACGAAACGATACATGCAGGCAGTCAATATGGTTGAAACAGTACTTAAAGATACATGAATATTAGACATTTAATGGAAAAGAACTGTGGTGCCGATTATAACTTCCGTTCTAACAGAAAAGAAATTCTCCTTCCTGAACGTTACAACATAAAAAGTGGAAAAAACTAAAAGCTTGGGCTCTTTTTTTGCTGTAGTTGATTTCAGATGAACAACTCAATTTAAGTTTTTGCTTGTCAAGAAAGTGATTGAGCTGATTTCGTTGAAACTATTTCGCAGTTGAGAATCAAACACTTGTCAGTTTAAAAAAAAAATAAATAAAAAGAGAGAGAGAGAACGAGTGTTGCGATGATACTATGCCATGCATTTTTATATTCTACTCAAAGCAAAACTGTTGTGTTTTTATATATCAAAAATATATATTCGTATAATAAGCTTATTTAACAATTACCTTTGCTTTATAAGCCTGACAATACCAAGGAAAACCCATTTTATTTATGTTTTTCATACATAAAAATGTGTGTTGAAAGACTTATTTAATACTTTAAAAAATTTGGATAGTATATTTAAATGTATTTTACTGATCATATCTAGTATTTTTTCACTCTTGGACACACATTTTAGTATTTTCAATAAATTTTATAGAATGCCACAAAGTTGGCAGATTCAATATATTAGGTTGGGGGAAAAGAAATCCTTTATTTTTATGTGAACTTTATGTAACTTCTTTTGGATTCACTTTGTAAAAAGGTTTAAAACAGCTTTCATGTAGATTTTTAGGTCTTGCGCGTTACAACTGCTGACATGCGGTTAACTTCGATCATTTTTGATATTTTACAGACATTTTCGACGATGCTGTATCCACATGCGAGGTGCATCTCTAACATCAAAAATACCCGAACGGAATCGACGAAACAAAAATTGTACGTAACTGGTTGTTACAGTCTTATATAGGACGATAAACACCTTTCACAATTTTAGCCACACGGCTATCTTTTTCGCCGTTACAAGAAAAAAACGAAAATGTATCGAAATTTCTGTTTGTTGTCTTCCATTTTTAAAACCTTGTACCCGTAACTGAATTAATCAAACAAAAAACCGCAAAAGGATATTTTATTGTCAAATGTCACCTTTCCAACGAGCATAAATCTGAAATTGTTTGATAGATACCTCACGAGATATCGATCACTACAGACGTCTACCGAAAAAATAATGGATTACTTTTTCCCCAACCCAATATAATTTCAGTTTTAGAAACTTAAGTTTGTTTTTTTAATGATAGGAAAATTTCAATAAATTTTCTACGAGACCATGTTCATCAAGTTTTTTTTTTAGTTATTTCCTATTATAGGAAAAATAAAATTTAAATTAGCAGATTAAGATTTTCCATTTTTTAAAATTCCAATTAAAATTTAATTGTAAAAGTTTGAAAATTTTTATTATTTATATTGCTTTTATAAGTTATTAAAATAATATATAAGTCCTTGTGAAATTCATTTAGAAATTTAGATTTTAAAATGAAGATTAAAATCATAAGTTATTCACATTTAACATTTCTTCCAATATATTTGATACCACAGAAATATAGATATATAAACTACAGGCTTTGATGGATTTAAACTACAACCATGATTCTATTTTAATTTAGAACAGAGACTTTGATTCTATGGTCTTAGTTTAATTCATTTTTTATATAGTTCTTTAGCAATTTTATGTAAATAGCAGAAAAATTTACTTTAATATGAATATTCTTGAAATTTTTCAAAAGCAATACTTGCAGAGCTGAGGGTGATAAAAAAATGAGATAAATTTTTATATCTCATTTTTCATAAGTATAAATTTATTTTAATAAGATTAAAAAATTCATTTATCTTCCCAGATAAAAGTATACTTATTTGAATGTGTTGTGTGTGTGATTTCCCTTTTCATTTTAATTTAAACTCTAAATTCCAATATTAATGAACTTAATCACAAAAATAAAGGTTTATTATTTTTATTACATATTATATTAGGCATATTATTACATATTATATTACACTATATGTATTTATTCATTGGACTGGGCTTTTTCTAAACATTCTCCGTCTCTGTCATTTATATTTTACTGTCTCTGTCTATTATATTAGGCATATTATTACATATTATATTAGACTATATGTATTTATTCATTAGACTGGGCTTTTTCTAAACATTCTCCGTCTGTCAAGTGCACACAGCCATTTTTTTAGTGTAGTGCAGTACATCAACTTCTGTAATATGACGAGTAAAAGAGAGCTACAAACAAACAAATTTTGCTTACATAAATAAAGGAATATTAGAAACAAAGTAACATCAACATTTCAAACATTTTTAAAATTGTAACTAGTATTAAATTTTCTGTCAAAACAATTTTAAACATTAAATGGAAATGTAATGAAATAAAAACTATGAAATATTTTATTATTAGTACACAAACTGCTTTGACAAATTATTTGTCATCAATTCCATCAATATATTCGTCTAATAACATCACTCCACCTTTATGAGTCAAAACAATCAGCTGAAAGTAACAAAATATTAGAAATATAAACTTCAACTTAAGTTTTAGTTCTTCAACCCTACAAACCATGTTAATGCTTATTTACCTATCAACTTAATAGTTTGATATAGAATGTTTAATATCTTGATTGTGCATTTAACACAAATATTAATATGCAAATTGTACAATTTCCTATCCTGGAAATTGAACAACATGGACTAATTTTAACAATTTAATTACAAATCCATCTGAACCTTTAAGTGGGAAATAGGTTCCTCTTAATTTTAAATAGTGCTGCCCAGCTATACTATGATTATGATAATATTAATGATATTATAATTATTAATGATATTAATATTAATGATAATGGCCTAAGAGGTATTGATTGTAATTATGCATAAAAATTGATTGTAACTATGCAATGAACGTAATTATACATAAAAATTTTCAACACTGGTTTTTAATTACCATGTATTATTAATACCATGGATATTTATAAACTAATTTAAATATTGAGCACATTAACTTAACATAAAAGTTATAATAGTGATAAGTTTTTAATTTAGTTAGCGAACAGATTATAATTTTTTTCCTTTTATTATGAAAAAATAAGAATTTTCAATCACGAGTATAACTTGTAAGAAGGTTTTTTTTAGCTAAAATAAATAAGACATCATTAATCTACATTATATATTAATCAAGTAATGTTAATGTTGAAAAAATAAAATAACTGAATGAAAAATTCAATGAATAATAAATGGGGTACAATTATACAAAATTAAAAAATAATTATATTACTTGTGCTTTTATTGCAATAAATGCTTAAAATGTAATAAAATCAATCATGAAATAAATTTAAATTTTGTTCCATATATATATATATAGATATATATGCATAAAAAATAAAGCTGCACATTTTGGTTAAAAAAATTTTTTTTTAACAATTAATAATAGTAATTAAGAGGAAACATGTATCATTACATACTGTAAATAAATTCATCTAATTCAAACAAACTTAATTTGTGTACAAGGAGCATTAAATGCACTGTTCAACAGAGCTGACATATCTGGATCCACTAAAATATCTTTGATAATTGATGGTGGAGAAAACGTAACAAAAGATTCACCTAATAGCGATTTCTTCTAAAAATAAGAAAGAAATATCCTTGAAATGTAAAAATTGTATAACACCTAAAGCATTAACACATTTTCAAGTGAATAATGATAATTTCTCTTATTCAAATAATTAAATGGATAAAAGTAAATTATTTTATCTTCAAAATTAAGATATCTATTAATAGTCAAATTAACCTAACAAAACTGACAGCTATTTTGACAAACGATATTATTTGAAAAATCTTAACAACAGTTATAAATTTTTGAAGTTTAAGTACATAATGCCTAGTAAACATTATGAAATAAATACAGGTAATACTGAAGTTATTTGTCAATATTTGCATGCATCTTATATATAAAATAATATAAATTTGTAGAAATTTAAAATTAAAAATTCTGAAGTAAATTTTTGAGTAAACAATAAAAAATACATTCATATGAATCTAAGGCAGTGAAAGAGTAAAATCTATTTAGATAGATGTATTTTAAGGATTAGACTAGAAGTATAAATCTGAAGTTGTTTTAAAAAAACTTAAACACTAACATGTTTTAAATTGATCAGAAGCTAAATAGGGAACACTTCCGTAACTTGTTCTGCTCCGATTCTACGCCAAATTCCCTGCCAAATATAATGCCAACAGGGCGATAGCAATCTTATTATGGTGCTAATGCACCATAACAAGATTGCTGATTGATTGTACGATGACGTCAAGCAAAGAGGAGGGGTTAATGACGTGTTGTTTAAAGTTAGGAGGAGTTACTGACGTTGTGATATAATAAAGTGAGATGAATGTATTAAACATTAGTAATAGTTGTTTGCTAACACAATTGAAAAGTTTCTTTACTAGATAACTTTCAATGAGTTATTAATAAATTATTGCCTATCTTAAAAACTAAATTTTATTTGTTACTTCTAAAAAGTAACTCTCTTTTACAATTTACATATTTGAATTAACCTCACTAATTGATTCATCTTTGAAAAAATCGTAACTCAATAATCTTATCGGAATTGATTCAAAAAATAAAAACAATGTAAATCCTTTTTTAGATAATATATTATTATGTTAGTATTAATAAAAAATAATATCACACTTAAAGAATAGATGTATTAGATTAGCAACACTGTCCACTTGATAGAAAAAAAATTCAACCTAAAATTTGAAATACTTCTATTACTAAGTACTCAACACTTAATCAGATTTTTTTACTGTGATATTAATCGTTTCAACATTTCTTATTATTTTCTGACTCCAAAACATTCAAATTTATCTTAAAAAACAATAATTTTTGTCATTGTAATAAGCCATTATGTAACATTTGAAGAATTAAATGTAAAATTTTTTATCTGCACAAGCTTTTCTTATTCAACACAAATATATTAAACACATAAATATATAACAGAAACTTACAAATATAAAAAAGTCGTAAGCAAAATAATTAAATATTAATGAATTTAATAACAAAACATTAGTTATTCCATTAATTGATATTGTTATTTGACTAAATAGTGATGCTCTTCTTAAAGAACGGAATACAAAGTTTCGTTGGAATTATGTAGCGAAACACTGCGAATGCATCCCGTCTCGTGTTCTAATTCTGAAGAGGGGACAAAAAATGACCAATTTCATTTATTGCGATTTTTGTAGTATAAAAGCATACCCACACACAAAGTTAATTATTTAAAATCCTTTGATTCGCTAAATGCAGCGATTTAGGAATCAACAATGTGAGACTGCACTGTTTAGTATTATTAGGTGATGCGAATGAAAAAAATAAAAAGGTTTTTTTTCGTTTCTGAACTCACTCATGGTCATATAAGCTTCATATTATATCTCTGCCTCAAATGCCAATTGCAAAATATTTCTTAAATTTTTTGTTTTAATAATCTTATGTTTTAAAATCATTATGTTAATCTCAACTAAAGTTAGGTGTAGAAAATTTCTTATGAATAGAAGGTACATGGCCTTTTAGGCTAGGAACCTAACAAACACTAGGTCTAGGTCTAGCTATTGTTAGGTTTCTAGCCCAGAGGGCCATAACCCTTCTATTCCTAAGAAGTTATTTCAAAAACATAGATAGACAGTAGATTCATATTAAGATAAGTGTTCCCAATAAAATAAATTGTTCCTGCATGATGAATTATAGAATTCCAAACAAAATAAAAACAAAAGTTACAAGAGAGAAATAGTAAATCTAAAAAACAAGATACAATAAACACATAGAACTGTATAGTACTTATTTTATTTATTTATTTTTTTATTTTAATTATTTATTATTTCGTAAATTATAAACAAACAAAGAATACACAAATATTTACAAACAAAAAAATATATTCAACTCAGTACCCCAATGAAGGGCAATGAGCAAGAAATTGAAACAAAAGAAAAAGTGTCAAAAAAAAAAATAAATAAATAAAAAAAATAATTATTTTTATTTTGAACTAAATTAGTTTGTTGTTGGGCTTAAACGCAGCACGGCCCTGGGTCTGTGGAAATTAATGATTTCATAAGGGCTATAGTTCTCAATAGATTGAATTTCTGCATTATTAATTTCATTAAGTTTTTCAAAAAATCTAAATGCTAGGAATCCTAACAAACACTAGATCCATTCTCCAATACCGTGAGAAAATTTTAAAGCCCCATAATGAGGGTAGAAGCTGACCGGATGTACGGTCACCCCTGATTAAATGCTCGGCTTTTTCACAGGCAATCCCCAGCTCAATAGGTGATTAAGCATCCATCAATGTCTGGTCATTCCACTTTTCACATGCTCCTCCAATTTCTCTCACGACCTAGTGTCTCCACAGAAAAACCCCTCTTAATTTAAAATCCCCCTCCCCGTTCGGAGGAAGGGTTGGTTTTAATAAAGGAAAGTTCGTTTGGATAAATTGATTTTAAAATATCACTAAAATTTAAATTTTTGAAAAAAATAAAATCACCAAAATGTTTGTTTTGCTTTTGCAAAAGGATATTGAATAATAAAACTTTTCAAAATAATGTAAAAATTAATTAGCAAGTGTTCTAGAAATATTTTAACCTTGTGGATTACCGCAGGTTTGAATAAAAATATTTTCACCGTTATAAATATAATTATAATACTGACCAAATTGTTCCAGTTATCAAAACTAATACCCAATAAGTCCCTGTAAACTTGATAATAAAAATACAGAACATTCAATTTGTTAATAGGATTATTTGTAAAAAGATCTTTGAAATCAAAAAAATTCATATTATAAATAAAATTATTTAACAGACAATCCAAAGCCTGTCTATTATTATCAATTATCCAACTAGCTTTAGATTTAACAATGTGTTCCAGAATTATTTTACGAAATTTGGCAAAAATTGAACCTGGTTTATTCATATAGGAATTAGTGCCGCAAGTAATAAATCTAAATTTAATATGGAAACTTATGAAATTTATGTATAACTGTTACATAAAAAATTGTAATTTATAATTATTTATATTTGAAGTTTATAAAAAGTCAAAATTTTATTATTTATAATGTTGGCTGTAGAATTCAAAAGTTTGTAAGTGTTAGAGTTTAAAGTTTCTTTATCAATTAAATCTAAATAAATTTTTTTACAAAAAATTTAAATTATTTACAATAAATTACAAAAAAATTTAATTAAATTATTATCAAAAATATAATTTTTAATTTTATAATGAAGTTTAGTCTTCCAAACTGTAAAAAATTCAACTGATGTTTCATAATTTGAAATTTTAAAGATAAAGGATTCAATATTTTGCAGAATAACTTTAGAAATTTTAGACAAATTTATTTGAAAAACTGGTCTCTATTTAGTACCTTTATTTAAAATTTCTTTGAATTTAAATAAATTATAAATGAAAGTGTGTTCAAATCCCACCTCCAGTTTGGCTGTCAAGTGGCCGTTGAGAATAGTATGAGGTGTGCAAGGGTATGTTTTTTCAGTCAATAAATGTATAACTTTCAAAGATATTTTTAATTTTTTCAACGCAGAAAAATAATTATGTTCGATTTCATTACATTAATTTGGAATGATTTCTTTCGAGTTAAAATATCTGTTTATTACATAATGTGAAATATAACTAGTTAAAATTAATTATCAAAAAATTTTTTATGGGTACTTAAACATATAAAAAGGGGTTAAAACATTTTATACATTGATCTTTTAACTTTGGAAAAAAGAATTTTTCAACATAAAGTACTTATATGAAGGTAGCAAAATTATTTCCGAAACCGCTTAGATTACTAATTATGAAACCGCTCACATAAAAATTATTTCTGAAATTTATTAAGGAATGAGACTTGTGAATTACTTACACACATCCATTTTATTCAAAACGAAACTTTTTATAGCTTATAGATCAGGGGTGGCCAAGACGTTGACCGCGGTCGACTGGTAGACCGCGAAGACATTTTAGTAGTCCACGCGACCATCCCGATAATCTCGGATATTAACAATTTAATTTATGACTTATGACATAGAATCAAGGAATTATTTAAAATAAAAATTTACTACAATCTACTCTTTAAAACCCAAAACAAACTGTGCAAAGATTTACGATTTAAAGACTTATGATTAAAGGTTTACGATTTAAAACCTCAAACGGACATGGTGAGAGCGATTAAAATATTCAAAAAAAAAAAAAAAAAAAAAAAACTATAGAAAGGTATGCATCTCAATTAAGAAAACATGAATTGAGAAACTTCGAGAGTACATCCATAATCCAAACCGAGACTTCGAAGATTTCGCTTAGTACTTACTTGTTTTGTTTGAATAATTTGAAAGAAGATTCGCTGACTTAATTAGGTTGAAAGAAATACTCAATTTTAGGATATTTCCATTTAAGGAAAATGTCAACATTGATGAAGTATCTGAAAAAATAGGACATTTAATAGATATCACATGAATCACGGTCGAGGAAGGAATTATTAAATTAAGATGCGATATATTTCTTAAATGCAGAGCATATTTATCGATACTGATTTTTGGAAAATAATTTCTGAGGAAATGTTTCCAAATATTTACACATTGATTTTGTATTTGAAATCATACTTTGGATCGAGGTATCTTTGCGAATCTGCTTTTTCAACCATGAACAAAAAAACAAACATTGGTCGAATTTAACAGATCAACATTTAATTTCGTGTTTATGCATTGCAAAAAACTCATACCAGCCACAATTTGATATACTTGTCGCAGATATACAGTGTCAAATTTCAACTAAACGAAGTGAATAGGATGGTCAGTTTTGGATTTATGAATACTTTGATTATTTTCGCCAATAAATTTTATTTTGTAAATATTAATATAATTTTAAAAATTTTTTTATTTATATTTATTGTAAATATTAATACAATTTTTAAAAATTTGTAATTGTATTTTTTTAGAAAAAATACATAATTTACCATTTTTTCTTGTTACCGAAAATAAATATATATATCTTAATTTAGTTCTACCATTGGTAGACCTCCTTCGATTTTTTAAATGTGGAGTAGACCCCGGATCCCAAAAGTTTGGCCACCCCTGTTATAGATGTTTCCTATTTATTATAAAAATATTAATTTTAAAGATTTCTGAAGAAAATATTTCAATTTTTTAATTATATTCTGACATGTTTTCATTATATTATAGTTAAATTACGATTAAAATTCACATTTTTTTATTTATAAAACAATATATAAAATATTAAGAATGCATTGTTTTTTAAATAGAAGGAGTTAATCTCTAATAAGAAAATTAATACCTTGTCAAAAAATATTTCATTACATTAAAAGCTTTATAACACTTTAGAACAGACTCTTTAGAAATTGTATACATGAAAAATTAATGTTAACTCAAATTTTAATGAGGATGAAATAAAAATACGCATTCACAATTGTGAGGATGGAAAGAAAGTATTGTCCTCATTTTTCAAGGAATACAACAGTATTCAGCGTAAAAATTTTTTTAATTAAAATCTAGAAATTTGTATTTGTAATTTTTTTTAAAAAAATGCATTTTTTAAGGATTTTAAGAATATCAAAATTTTATGCTCATTCATTACGGAAAAGAAGGTATAATTTAATTAACAGTAAAATTGAAATATAGTAAAATAAGCACTAGTCAAATAATTTTAAAAATTATTTGACTAGTGTTATTTATAAAATCCTATTTATAAAATCCGTCCCTATTTATAAAATCACATTTTATAAATAGGGGCGAGAAATCAAATCAAATTACATCGTGAAATTAGTTTTTGAAATCAAAAAGGGTAATTAGATATTAAAATTAGAAAAATGTAATATGATCAGAAAAATCAGTCTTAGAATGTAAGTTTATTTCTAGATCAATAAAACAGTCCAAATACGCAGTGTATTTGAAGAGTCTTTGAACAGCTGGCAATTATGTGGCTATTATCAATGCGTGGTCAAAGTACTTTCGAAAGGATGCACTTTGACCGTAATAATTGAATGGCAGTACCATATTTTTTACTCCAGATGGTCTCTGGTTCGATTCCCTTCACTGTTGAACACGAACATGAATATTTTTGCATGCACGTCTTTCTTATGTTCAATTAGGAATTTTTCTAGTTTTCTTCTAATTGAGGGACGAAATAAATTTCCACACTTGATATCTTCACATTTTGCTATGCCACTGTCTAATTGACAGGATAATGTACAGTGGAATGTGTGAACTTTTTATTCTAAAAGAAAATACAATGAACTAAGCTTCATTCTATTAGAAATCTTCATGAACTTTTGTACAACATTGCACTCATTTATTATAATTATTATTTTTACATGTTGAAAGATTAATTTAGCTTAAAATGTACATAGGAGAATACTTCCAACCACAATGCAAAAATAAGCGAATATTTGACTGTACAGAAATTAAAAATTTCCGGCAAAATTATTTAAATTGTCTAAATAGCAAATTTTCATTACATCAGAGATTACAAATGAAAATGATTAAAAGTTAAGATATTGAAATATTTATGAGAAGTAGTTACTATATTTGGAGCAAAATTATTGCCTGAAAATAACTATAGAATATATATTCTTCTATATATAGAATCTATAAACTCTATTAATTTTCATTTTTGATGGGGAGGGGAACACCCTCCCCATAAATAATAAAATAATAATAATAATATTCACACAATTTTTTTTAAATTCTATTATTTAAATTATTTTTAATTCTATTTTATTATAATTTATTTCTTTATTTTCCAATAATGTAGAGAGAAGAGTTCATACAAGAAGCCGTTAAAAATAATTAAAGATGATAAATTAAAATTATCATCTTTAGTTAATATGTAAATAGTATTGAAATAAAAAAAAACTTTATTTTATAACTAAAATTGGTTTTAATATATTTTTCAAAAATTAAAACAAAGAATTTTATGCCAGAATTTACTATGAAAATATGTATGTGTGATATATTATTTATGATACAAAAAAATTAATTATAATAAAATCTGTATTTTATGATACAAAAAAAAATCCATGTACAATTATAGTGTGATTATTCCTTTAATGCTAATGTATTCCCTCGTGTTATTTACCCCATTTTAGAAAACATAAAATAAGCTTGATATATATCACATATTTGTTATCCCACTGCAGTTTTGGTTTTTATCTTCTTTACTTTCATTATTAATATTTGAAATAAAAAAAGTTATTACTTTTGGTGATCAGAATATATTTTAGTATACATTGTATATAATATACACTATACTAAAAATTTTGAAAATTTAGATATCTATAATTTCCGTACAATTTCATGGGATTTCTATATTTTGTTTTTCACTAATAATTTTATTTAGTATACATACATACAAATTCTAAGTAATCTGAAAATAAAAACTAAAAATTTCTAATTAATTTATCAAATATTTCTGAGAAGTTCCATTGTTAAACTTTTTATCACAACTTCTTCCGTTTTTGTTAAATTTTTTTAACATCTGACAGTTATAAATATTTGATTCTTAATCAATGTAAAATGTTTCTTATAAGATCACTGTTTAGATAATACTTTGAACTCAATTCAAATTTCATTAAAAAAAAATATAATAATGTGTACCTCAAATAGAGCTACAAATTATTATTATTATATATTTTTTTTTAACGAAATTTGACTTGCATTTAAAGTATTATCTAAGTA
>JAPDSC010142597.1:0-12925 GCA_026290005.1 Latrodectus geometricus
TTATTTAGTGTGAAATAAGAAATAATTTTTATTTTATATTATTTGTTTTGTTAAATAACTATTCTAATCAAGTTTTTAATAAATAAAAATAATCTAAATAATAAATTAGTAAAAATGAAAAGTAATTAATTTCGTTTTCACTAATCTTCTTAACATTATTTGCATTTATTTAATACCTTTAATAAATTAAAAACATTAATTAAACACGTAAAGTATTAAGTAAATATATCTAAAAAAAGTTAAGTAAGAATTAAAGAGATAGAAAATTGCAGAGAAATTATCTTACTATAAGAATTACGTTTATTATATTTTAATGAAGATACTTGATAATGTTATACTTTATTTCTTATTGATTTTATTACTTGTAAATTTGTTTTATTTTATTATTTTTAAATTATATAAAATTTAAATTATTTCAGAAATAAAGTCCAATTAAGAATCATTTATTTTTTTTATAAAATTTTTGAAACGTAAAATTTTTTTCTTTTGAAATTATATGAGGGTGTTGATTTAAATTCCATTCTGTTATTTTCTGGATTTATCCTTAAACACCATTGACAGTTTATTCTGCGATTAAAATGTGAAATATTCCACAACAATGCAGAGAAAATACAAAATCAGATATTTATCATATTTTAAATGCAAAAATGTAATCATTATTACATAAAATAATGATCATACTTAAAAAAAAAAAGCTTTACACAATAGAAATATTAAAATTGGCAAACTTACAAAAACTGAAACTTAAGATAAAATGTTGATGACAAAAACTGACTTTTGTAGAATAGTTGAAATTTAAATAATACAAATGATCAAAAAGATGAATTAAGGCAGTGACGTATCTGTTTATTTGATATAGAACTTATGAATTCTTTTTCAGAGATACCTCCTGGAGCAGTGGTCTTACAACCAGGACAGAATCGTACTAAATGCGCAGATATTCTAGGAGTTCAGAACATACCTCCACCTCTTCCACAGAGGCCCACCACACCCAAAAATGTCAAGAAATCCGCGAAGAAGAGGTCGTTTTCGTCTTCCAGAGACAGAAGCAAGGAGAGGGGAAAGTCTTTCCTACCTAGAGCTTTACAAGGACAGGATAGACCCAAGAGCCACAGCACTAGTACCGGAAATCTGAACCTGGTAGGTGTCAACCACCAACTGCCCCCACCAGGAAAGTACCCAGGAAGAAACAAGTTGTGGAATAAGCAGCAGCAGAGACAACAGCAGCAGCAACCACCTCCCAGGCCTGCTTCCCAACTCGGTAGCAGTCTGGACGGGATGATACATCGAGAAATAGCAAAGGCTATCAAGGATCGGCATGCCTTGTTCGATCCTTGATCTATAATTTTGATCTACCATTTACTGCATGGTTTATTGATAAGGATCTGTTCCAAATATCTGAGACTTTTGAGGTAATTCGTAGTTTTGATGAAGCTGTTATGGTTTCTGTTCCTTTTCGGAAAAAAAGAACTCAGTGATGAACTTAGTAATGGACCTTCCGATGTTGACTGTGCCAGAATTGGGTGAATTAAGGAATTGGTGATAAAGTACTGAAGATGAATGGTGCGTAAGGTGAAAATTGGGTAAAATACAACTTCAAAAATCATCAAACATAAAAGGAGAGTAAATCTAAATGTGTTTGACTCAGTATACAATTCAGTCCTCAGCTATAAAAGTCAGTTTTCAATTCTATTTGTGCTATAAGCATAAAGAGGAATGTGATATTAAACAAAATTTAGTATCTATTTCTCATTTTAAATACTATAAGGAAATTTAACTATAGGACAATAATTAAAATCTTGCTTGAATGTTTGAATCGATTACATCACATGCAACATATACATAAAGTCAATTGTTATTTGAAAAACTCTGTAGGTAATTTCTTTTAAGATAATATAATTGTCTAATAATGAAGTGTTTGTAGTGAATGAAAAAATTAATTAGTAGTTATTATCGTGAAGAACAGTATATAGCATATATATATTTAATGAATTTATCTAAATAATTCGAAAAATTTATTCAAAAAATTAGAAAATAAATATTTATATTTTTTATAAAACCTTTACATGTATTATACATAAAACCAATGTTACATGTATAACATTAAATTCAAAACTATGAAGAGAATTCTGAAAATATTGTTAGCAAATTAAAATGAGTTCAATTGATTTTATCATGTGATCTCATATTTTGCTTTTTTAGAAATTACGTTCATCAAATACAATTTATCTTGATATTTCTAGTTTCTTTTAATTGTGTTCATTTTATTTTAATGATTTGCATAGTAAACAAAGAATATGAAAAATCTGAAAATAAATGTTATAATCAGTTGTATTCTAACAAATTTCATAAAATAAACCTGTTTCCTCCCAAAATATTTTAATTAATGGAGAAAAATTACTTTCATTTATATTCAAAGACCAATTTAATATATTCTACCTAAAAATATCCTCAACTAATATCTAATATTATTTTAATTCATAAAAAGTTTTAGAATATTTTTTTCCAGTTTTTAACTTGCTGTAATTATATTTTTGCAATTTTTCTTGTTTCACAACTAACACAAATTTCCTAAATTGCTTTGATTAATAAAATTTTCAGATTTAATATCTTCATGTTAATGTTTCGTGATACTTTTGACTTAAATTTCTAAAATAATTTTATTATGGAAAAGTTATGCTAAAAAATAAATTTTACATGAACTTGTCTTAAAAATATTCCAAATAATGTAAATTTTAAATCGAGATAAAAATTAGAAAACGGAGCTTGTTTTCTAGCGTTGCCAAAGGAGCTAAACAAAATACAGATTCCATGCGGACCTGTATTGATTCAACATTACTTATTCACCTTCCCAAAATGCTCATTACTTTTGATTCTTCTTGTAATGTAAAATAAATGGAATTTTTAATGATTTCTCTATCGATTTGTGACGATTACGCTTTTTATTTTATTTGAATTTCATGAAAATATGAAAGATAACGGTTTGCTGAGTCTGAAATCTCTACAACAAAAATGTGTGCAAAACTGTACTTGGGGACCCAAATAGAATAAATTATGCATCGTATCTCTTGTTCTATCTCCCTTGGGAGAACGCAACAGAGGTGATGTGATGTATGTAATGTTATGTATTTAAAAAGATTGAAGCTTCATTTTAAAAAATATTTTTTATATGTATTCTTGTTGAAATATTGTCAACAAATATTTGAAGATGTTGATAAGCATATCTTTGTTGATTAGATTCAAGACTGGAATTCAATCTTTATTTTTATATGTAAAGTTGTTATATTTTTTTAAAGAAAATAAATCTAATTTCGAATAAAACTTTTTGTTTTATTTCACATTTTCAACGCTGAAAATAAATATAAAAAAAAACAATTTCCTTTTTTCATACCAATATCTATTTATTTCGTATTAATAAGCATAGGATAAAGAATCAAAAGAATTTTGAAAGATTTACGAATCTAAAGCTTTTAATCTGTTCAATTATTTAAAAACATCAATTTAGAATTCTTACATTAAAATCGTAATATTTTTGTTTGGTATCCAATGAAAAGAATACAATTTCTCTTAACTGATACCCAATTATCCATTCACTGATACCCAATTATCCAATTATCTGGATAGACAATTACATTTCATTCAATAATATTGTTGCTTTCTATAAAGTTTGTCGATTTAGAATAAACACTCACAGTGAGAAGACAAGTTAATGGGATTTATTTGCCATTAATTGAGTAATAAGGCAAAAAAGAAAAAAAAATACTTTTACATTCACCGTAAAAGTATCGCAGCGGATATCTAAAACGATTAAATGTAAATCTTCATGCTAGAATATATGTACAGCTTTACAGCAAAGCAGTGTATAGTTACATTTCTCAAACTGATCTAATTTAATCACGGGCTGAAATTTATTGTACGGTCACTCTTGCGACTTTTTCAAAAAGTCGCCAAATATCTCACCATTTTGCTCAAGCGAGATTGTAATTGGACAGAATCCCTCATCGGCAATTGGGAAAATAATTTACAAATAAATATACATAATAATAATATAATTTTGGGTTACTAAAAAAATGTTATTTATCGCCAAATATGGAAAAATCGAGCTAATAGTTGACCGTACAGTAAATCTCAGCTAATCACGTATAAGTGGTAAGAAAATACATATAGATTCCTCTAACTTTCTTTGGAATTCCAGAAAAATTTCGAAATCTACTTCCTAGTTAAAAGATCAACATTATGCCATCGAAAATCACCAAAAATATGATTTAGTGCCAATTAGTCCGCAAATTTAAATTTTTTTAGGGTTGCTGTGGACTAACTGTTTTACAGTAAAATTTTTTTCATTTTGTTGATTTTACAAGAAAGCAAACCCAATAAAAATTACTTCAAATATTTTAAAATAACTTTTTTTATCTAAAAATTTTGTTTCGTTCGTTAAATGAATGCAATAAAGGTATACTCACGTTTCGTAATATAATATCTTAAAATATAATTCTTAAGATAAAAATTTCTATTCTTCGTAAACTTCTGCAATCAAATGCTTACGAAACACTTTGCAGAATATGTCATGTCCTCAAACCATATAGTTGTATTGATAACATATTTTTAACAATCTGAGCAATTATCGCAAGCTTTAAGACTGATTTTATGACCAATATTCAAATTGCAGTCTGTGTAAGCTAATTTCTTCGTGTAATTTTATGAAAAGTTTTAAATTCATGAATTTTGAAATTCTTTATTGCTACTATAATTTCATATATCACAATTCAAATCGAAGCTTTAAAGAACTAATTTTATTACTTTCTTTTTCTGTCTCAATTTGGTTTATTAGTTAACTTGTTTTTGAAGCAGAAATGGGGTCTTTAAAAATTGAAACTTTCTATTTTAGCTTACAGAAGTGGTTGATATATACTGAAAAACATACGGTTAATCTTTATATAAAACTGCAATACTTGCAATTGGCATATTTGAAAACAAAATTAAATATGTATATTTTTTTGTAATTGAATTTATATTATTTTCCCAATTTGTATATATAATCTCAATGTAATTACATAAATTTCAGCGTATAATGTTTTTGAAAATTAACAAAGCAAAATTCTTATGAATTAAAATTTGTAACCATCTGGAATTAATTCAACCTAAAGAGTTAGA
The DNA here is from genome assembly GCA_026290005.1 of Latrodectus geometricus. NCBI lineage: Eukaryota > Metazoa > Arthropoda > Arachnida > Araneae > Theridiidae > Latrodectus > Latrodectus geometricus. The sequence goes on from JAPDSC010142597.1 coordinate 5,155, forward strand.
ATTTATTTATTGAAATATTTACAATGAGCACATCCGAGAAAATAACAAAAATATATAAATATCATGTGTTTTGCGTCTTGTCTTTATCTTTTGAATTATTGCGACACAAAACACTAAAAATTGACTTTAAAACGCATGCGCACGGACAAAAAAAAAAAAAAAAAAAAAAAAAAAGTCTCTTCAGCACAACTGGAATTTAGCTGTCAGTGATTCATATTGCCACTAGATGGCGCTTAATTATATAGTTCTATCAGAAAACCCATTAATATAAATCCAAGACTGTTTCACAATCAAAATTGATATAATTTTCGGATTAATATATAAAAATTAATTATATTTTAAGTGTTATTAATATTAAATTTTATTCTCCACAAGAATTTAACACAAACATTATAAATTAGAAAATTAAGTTTTTATGAAATATTGCAAAACAAAATTATTCAAGTTTGATTAAAATTGCACAGATTAAATATCTTTTCCTGAAAACATATATATAACAATGTTTTGCAAATAAAGCTTTTCTAAAAATAATCATAATTTAATTGTAGTTTTTTGATTTACATTAATACTAATCTTTTAAATTTTAATATTTTTTCTAATTATAATTTACGTAAAATCGTTTATTTTATATTATAACAAATACGGAGTTTCAGTCGCTATCTTATTTTTTATTCGGTTGCAATTGAAATTAAACGAATTCTGTTTTTTTTTTTCCGTAAAGCATTAATCGTCATCATAAACGTAATTCAATTTTAATATATTTAATTGAATTACGTTTATAAAATATATTATATGTGAAATATCAATATTAAATGAATCACAATTATTGTTAAAATTGATTATATTAATATTATAATTGACTCAGAGATTATATCACGATGTAATTAAAATAAATCCCATAGTTTTTATTTCATTTAGTTATAATCATAATCGCAAAAATCACTCTTAATATTAACAAAAATATCATGATTACCAAATTCGTTTTATTAGAGATTCAGTTCATAGACATAATTTATGTAATAGAACATAATTCTACTGGTATTATAACCTATTTCACTTAAAACAGATTTTCGATAAACAGGATTAAAACTGGTTCCATCCAATCCAGATTAATAAGACTACAATAATTCAAAACTTAAGGTTTAGGTAACGTAACATATATTTTAGTTAAGTTTAAATTAAACATCTAATTTAATTCTCAGGAATCAATTACAAAATATTAATATTGTTGCCTTTTATCGGGATTGTGGATTTGGAGTAAAAACTTGCAGTAATTTGACAAACACTGAATGAGATCTTATTTCATATATTCACCAGTAATTTTGAAACATGAAGGGACTCTTTTACCCGAGTTGTAAATGTAGAACAAATTCACTGAAACAATCAGCAATTATCATTTTCCGACTACAATATAATTTAACAGTGAAGCACTAAATCGTATTGGTCCGTAATCGACTGATCTATTACTATAATCTTATCTAAGCTTATCCTGGAAAACGGGATATTTGTAGACTTTGCTTATATTTCGGAGAATTTTAGAAAAAAATCCTGAAATACGTGCGAGATAGGTTATTCGAAATCACCATACTGTCATAAAATTTGTAGTTAAAGATCATCAAATGGATGGTTTTATGCCTAAACTATGATTTTTATATTCTTACCATCAGCTAGTTTTGCTGAGGATAAAATGCTGCTAACTTATGACCAACATCTTGGCTCAACGAGATACAATTCGACTCAATTCTCTTTTCTTTGAGTATCTCAAGAAAGCAAAAGGAATCCTACGCTATGCTATTTGTAGCAATATAATGGATTGTGTTCTTTATGCATCATATCCTTACATCATAGCCGTCAATTAAATTTACGTAACCTTAAATAATTTTTGTAAAAGTTTTTAACTATAAAATCAACTTTCCCAATAAACTTAAATATGTAGTTTTCAATCTCACCATAAAAAATTCTTGCTCCTTAACGACATTAAATTCTAAGCTTTTCCTTTTTTTAAGAACCATATTAAGTACCATCATATTTCATGCGCTTAAAAGCAATCAACTTTTAAAAGTCCCAACTTCAAAGGTACAAGTTATCATAAAGAGAAAATATTATGATATAAAATGCTTGTATTTATCTATAATTTCTCTAATTTAATAACTAAAGAAAAATTATTCAAATATTGATTAAATTTTTTTTTAATGAAATGATTAATGTTGGAAGGGGAATATTTGAAATTATATTTACATTTAATTCTGAATTTGATTCTTTGATTTTTTTAATAAATTTTATGTAGTAACCATAAAGTTGGTAAAGATTTCATATACGGTCACTATCAGCGTTATTTTTAAGAAAAGCGCCAAAAATCTCGCCATTTTCCACAAGCGAGGACTAACAATAAGCAGAATATTGAAAAATATTGCCTGATTGGTCAAAGTCTTATCTGCGATTAGTAGGAATTGGTTGGGTTGCCAGAAAATGTTGTTTATCGCCAAATGTTGAAAGCTCGCGCCAAGAGTGACCGTACAGTAAATCTCGGCCTAAAAGTTTTATTTTTTGTTTGACATATTTCTTAAATTTGATTTAGTTCAGAAATTTAAGTATTTGGTCAGTGTGCGTGTGTTCCTATTTTAATATTAACAAGCATTTGTAAATTTATTTCTTGTTTTAAGTGAGTTGTTTATTACATTCCCTATCTTTCTGATTATAGAATTGAATAAGAAAAAAGATTATTTCATAAGAATTATGTATAAAAAATGTAATCTGATAAAAAAATTTAAATTCTAATAGTGAAACATGTTAATGCTATCATTATAATTTGTGACGATATTTATTAGTAATTAACTCACTTGTTTGTTTTATTTATAATTATTTCGTAATATGCATATATTAGCAACATTAAATTAAGCAACTTCATTCACGTTCTTCTTAAAGTGATCAGTAGCTGAAAAGGTATTTGTTGAAAGCTTTTACATATTGAGTATTTCTGCAACGCGAAATAAAAGGCAGAAAACGAATATTTCAAAATCAGTTTGAAAAATATGCAGCATGATGTTTTTGTTAAGGAAAACCTTAGAAGAGATATTAAAACAGAATTTTTTTTAAAAGAAAAGTGACGGGAAAGAAGCTAAACGAAAAAGTAACAAATTTTATGCAGTTGAAGCGTTTTTATTTCGATTTCGCTGAATGAAACGAAAGAAGACTTGAAATCCGTCTCAAATGGACTCTCGAACACGGTTATAGAAAATTTGAAACTTCTTTCTCTTTTTCCGTGGCTCAGTCTATAGCCGAGAAGATGATGAAAAATCAAATTCAATATCCGCACTTATTGGTATCTAAAACAGTAAAAAAAAAAAAAAAAAAAAAAAAAAGGACGAAATAGGGAAACTAAAATAAACCGCAAGCGAATCTTTTCGGCTTGGGAAAGGCGGGCAGTGGTAAAAAAAAGGGGAAGAATCTGGCGAAAAATAAAACGAAATATTTCTAAACATTTTCAAGTGAAGTGAAGAGAGAATGAAACTATGACGTTGCTTAGGTGTAAATTTGTTCTGTCCATATTTTCCCGCCTCCTCTTTTCATAGGTGATTGGAAAAACGAAGAAAAGTGCTTTTTTATTTGGCAACAGACATAAAATGGAAAGGAGTAAATTAAAAGCTCAGCGTTTCTTTTCTTTCGTAAAGTACCTTCTCTTCACTTCGCTTCTTTTATCTGCCCTTTTTTTTTTCACAGTGGCAGTACGGATTGGCATATAAAGTTACAACTGCACTCTTAAAGATCAAATTAAAGAAGGTTAACCTAATTCATTTTTAATTTATAACAGGAAGACCGCAGGTGTTTACTTAATTTAAAATTATTTTAATACGTTTAGTTGAAAAAAAAAGCCTTTTAATTTTTTGCTTGAAAAATTTCTTATATTATGTAAACATAACTCATAGAATGTTAAGATTAAATGACAAAAATCAAATATTCGAAATCTGAGTTTAACCAAAATAATGAAATAAAAAAAACTGTATTCATAATTTATTAACCAATTAATAATTTTTTAATACATATTCAAAGGACTCATCTCTGCCAAATTATCAAATTGGCAATTGAATAGTTAGCTCTCCTGGGAACAGATTGGGAGTTCGTTTCTTATTTACAATGTGGATGTGCTTTAGTAGTTTAGAATTCACTCTAAAATGTAAATCTCAATCAGATTTGATCTCCTTGTAAAATTAACCATCTAAAGACAAATTTCCAATATCATACTGGTTTAACTTTATGTTTCTATGAAGCGACGAGGTTGGAACCAGAGCTGGCACCATAATTTCGAATTTTTACGCTGCATCAGCAAATGGACATCAAACTTTTTGAAATATGATCAACCATAAGCTATTTCATTGTGTGTGTGATAGTCTCAGCCGAATCAAGAATTGAACTCATTACCTTCTGGAAACAAAAATTTGTACATTTTTCTACTGTGCATCTATAGACTCTGGGACGCTTTATGAAACATTTAAGCATGCAATCATAAACAGTAAACGAAAGTGCATAATATTTTAGATATTTTCATCTGTTCCTCAACAACATTTTTTTAGCAATTTCTTCAGCTGTTATTTTATTCCTAGCTATCCTATTTCCATCTGATCAAACTTAATACTAAAAATTAGATTTCATTCATTTCATTTTTTCACAATTTTATTTTATGTAAGAGTTATAGCATCCATATTTTCTTGTACTATGTACATATTTTCTTATATTAATGCTTAAATGTATTAATTTTTTAGCATTTTGTAATGTAAAACTTCAATTTTTTTTCAATCCCCAACAGTTTTGCTTATTTATTATAAAAGTTATTTTGTAACAAAAGAAGTAAATGTTATTAAAAACAAAAAAGAAATAGTGTGGGAAATAAGAGCACTTTTACTAGTAAAAATGATCGTAAACTTGTCGGTGTAATGATTATGTTATAGTTAAACTACTCGTAATAAGCACGCATATTTTCCATTTTTAACATTAGTTATTTCAGGGGGAATGTTTTACTGAATATCAAAAATGATATTCTTGTTAAAAAGTTTATTCTTTAAACTAGTATATATTATGTCTATGTAGAAATTTCTTAAATAAAAAATACATACTATAAATATCCTTTAGATTTTTTTATTTGAATTCTTATCCTCAAAATTTCTGGTGAAAAAATACTTGTTATTAATCCTTAAAGTTAGTAAATAAAAAAAATTAAGTTAAGTTACTTTGGAATGTCCATTAATACTTTAAAAACATTAATTTATATTTAACAATAAATAGTTTTGTTGAGGGAATACTTTTCTCAGAGTAGAAATTTTTAAATATAACAGCCATTTTTGAAAATTGTAGGTGTTGTAAATGGATATTGTATTTCCGTCTATAATTTTCTGTGTCTGAAGTAAGAACTCTATATTTTCAGGGTTTTCTTCCTTGTAATACACGAATTATGTCTATTATATAGAGTGTTACAAAAGATCATGTCCGAACAGCTCGTATGTCTATGTTTGTCATAAGGAATCAGGAATAGGTTGTCGGAAACGCGATTGTAATCCACTAGAGAGCAATATCCGCTGGCAGAAGCAATCACATACAGTCGGATTAGAAATGTGGACGTATAAAGGAAAAAAATGAGACAATGAAACATTGCAAAATTCTCAGACATGTTTACATGTATGCAGCTGTGCATGGAAATCGACACGCAGCGGTAAGCTGGTAGCGGTTCCTGGGCTGACGTGTACCTGACCATTGACTGTTCAGACATTTACATCGCCGGCAGGAGCGTGCAGAATCAGCATCCACATAGGCCGCAATGTACAACAAGTACAGCAGATGTCGGGAAGGCTGTATCAGATGCATTTAGAGTGAATACGAGTACAAGTATCCGCGTCCTGAAAAGTGACCTAGGTGTTGATTGGTCTATACTAACATCAGTAATGCATACAACGGATGCTGGTTCTTAGAGATACAGATTTTTCGCAACGTGTGGCATTACTAGGTTGGTATTTACAGGCAAGAATCGGAGACCCACAATTTCCATTACTGTTCACCGATGAAGCCACCTTTTTCCGGGATGGTGTCCTTAACCAGCATAATATGCATGTGTTCTCGAGTGTAAATCCCCATGTTACACGGCCACACAATCACCAACTAAGTTTCAAAGATAAAATATGGGATTGAATTATATTGAAGAGAGATTTGCTGATTGGTCCATACGTAATGCTTGAATGCCATAACGGGATTTCGTACGCCATTTTTTTCGTAGAAGTTGTCAGTGGATGTACCCGCAATGACATGTATCAACATGTTGTTCCAGCATGATAAGGCTCCTTCACATTCCCATTGGAGTATACGTCAGCTCCTGGACTTGATTGGCAGAGGCGTTCCTGTACCTTGGCCACCACGATCCCCGAAGCTAAGCCACCAGGATTCTAACCTCTGAGAATACCTTAAGAATGTAGTGTACTGTTCCATCGGACATGGAACTCATGGCGAATATTGCTAAAGCGGGTGACACATCTCCGGGAGACTCCTTGGCATTTCGAACGAGATCGCAGTTCTATGCGGCGCACATGTGAAGCAAACATCGCTGATGAGAGAATTTTGAGTACCTATTATGATTTTAATTTGTATTTGAGACTTATTTGCTGTAAAATAAAGTTTTTTTACACTGTGAATCATCTTTTTTTACGAGGCAGTAATAGTTACGATCACGTTTCCAACCACCTGTTCCTATGCAATTCTGATTCCTCATGACCTGATACAACATACGTGCCATTTGGACATGATCTTTTGTTATACCTTGTATATGAAATGTTATCTCGGATAATATTAAGTGATTAAACTTAAAAGAAAAAGAGATTTCAATAGTTTTAACTATTTAAAAATCCACAGAAAAGTGTACCATAAACACAATTTTTAAGTAAAAGCATTTTTTAATAATATTATATTGGAAAATTTAAGATGGAATCAGCCAAAAATTAGCAGGACTTACCTTAACCTTGATTGAAGTTATATCATCTTTCATTGAACATAATTATGTCAGAATTCAATTTATAATAATTCATATGATTTTGATATAAAGTATTTTAAATAAAAACGCTTTTACTTATATACGGTTTTTAATATTTGTTAATATAAATTATTTGGGGGGATTCCTTTTCTTAGCTATAAAAAAGTGATCCTAACCAAGAAACAATCAATTATATGAGTATTTTCAAATTATATTAATTTTTCCCAAGAAATGAAATCTAATAAATAAATTTTTTTACAGAAGTTTCCCACAGTTATTAATTTTAAAAAGACTTTGAGACATGTCTACACTTTATTTCATTCAGTTTCTTTTAGTAATATTCATGGAAAATCCCTAGAGCAGTTTTCATATAAGGTTTGCTGTTTCTCGCAGACTTAGCGATACGAGTTGTAATGAGTTTTATAGAGTTTTGACAATGTTAACCTTAAAGGGACAAGTAACGTTAGGGTTGGCATTATTTGGCGCTTAATCGATCATCTGCCTTTCAAAGGAGATTATATACGATTGAGCTTGAACATTGAATAATATAATATTTCTCAATAAAGCTGTTTCCTGTCATTATTATGTAATAAAATGTATTGCAACTAAAGCAGTAACATGATGAATATTATTTCATTTCTTTACTTTTTTGACAAGCTTAAAAGTTTTTCAGCTTATATTTCAATTATTCGCGAATAAAGTGTGTTTAGTGCTAGCTCGAAATTGGTAGACAGGGTAGAACGTAACAAAATTTTTACTAGT
>JAPDSC010142602.1:0-12735 GCA_026290005.1 Latrodectus geometricus
AAAAAAAATAAAAAACTATAAAGATATCAATAAAAGGTTCTGTTTATTTAGTTAATTCAGTATGCGAATAGTATTAGCATTTGTTTCTGAACTCAAGTAAATAATGATATCTATTAGAAAAAATTGGTAACTTAGCACGATCGAAAGATGTACGACAATAACTATGTTTAGATCTCAAGTGAATTCATCTACACTTTTTTAGTTATGTGACCTATGAAAGACCTCAGTTGCGGATTTTAATTCGTATCAGAACCATGATGTATTTAGAATGTTTATGGAATGCCCAGAGAACACAGTTGATAGATACCATTGGAGGTTATATAGATTATTATAATATATGTTTTATAAACTTAAATTTCTAGAATAGTTATACTGATTTCAACAACAACAAAAGAATATTGATATAATAGTGCAACAATATTTTTATTGGCTTCGAAATAAGATTCTTTACGAAATTAAATTAGAATGGGAGAGTTATAATGAATTTGATAAATAAATGACGGTAATATAGAAATCAATAGACTTTTTGAGCAGTTTTATTAAATTTACAACATTAAAGAACTTATTAAATAAATAAACATGTAAGTTATCGTTAAAATATACCACGGCTTATTGAAAATAAACTATAGAAATAATTATATAAATGAAATTTTATATAAAAAGTTTTCTCTAGATACTTTTGAAAAAATTATTATCTATGATTGCATAAACGGTCATATATAAAGCAAAAGGTCTGAATAACAGACTCAGAAAAAATTCAATGCTATGCAAATCTTTTGTAAATTTTTTTTAATAATAAATATTTAGACACACAATAAACACTTCACTGAATAACAATTACAAATCAGAATATTACTTAAATATTTGAATTCGTATTTCTTAAAAAAAATTAGCTCTTTCATTTAAAATAAGTCTCACATATTTACATGAATTAAAACATTTTCTAAGCCATTTTTTTGGCAATTATTTTGGCTGATTTTTTTTAATCAACAAATAACTCATTGCTTTAGGTACATTTTTTATTTTTCATTTTTTATAAAGAAATGTATACATTAATTTATTATACCAGGAAAGAAACCAATTCATATGCTAGCAATCCCAGCAGCACTAAGAGAACACATCCAACTAGTTTGTTTGTTTATCCCTCAAACGTCATGTTTTTGCGCAGGAAGGTTAATTAGTCCGGGACCTACAGTTTTAAGCATCGAACTAAGCATGAAGTCGAAGAGATTGGAAGATATGTAATGGTACAAAAATTTATATGGCTTCAGTACTTATTTTATCAACATGCTACTTTCAGCAATAGTAAAGATTATCGAATGGTGATGAGCTATTTAATCAACAGTCATAGGTCAGATATTTTCAATCAATGGGAAATCAAATCAACGTGCTGGAGATGCAGCAATCAAACAGTTTGACATCTAGAAAAAGAAATCAAAGTCGAGCACCATATTTTTAAGAATCGTTTTTCCAAAAAATTGCATTAAAGGTTAAAAATAAGACAGAACACGTTATCTTACATGGTAAAAATGCAATAGCTGTTGTTCAAGTGAAAATATAATTAAAAATGTGTTTTATTGATAGCACTAATAAAATAAATGAAACTTGGTGTCTCTGAAATCCTATTGTTCAGGATAAAAAATGATGGGAATTAATTAGAATGAGAAAATTTTGGAAGGAAAAATTACTAAAATTTGAAGACTTTATAAAGTTCTAAATTTTGAATATGCTAAAGATGATCATTATTGCGTATTGGTAGATGATTTTAATATCATAACATTTTTTGGTAGTTTATGTAGTTTACCAATATGTAGTTTGAACCATTGAATAAAATAGAATGAAATAAAATTTTGACAATCTATTTAAGTATTAATTAATAATTTACATTATCTGTGAACTAATAGAATTGGGCTTTATACTGAGAGATTTTGACCATTCAATATTATTATTTTATCATAACTTATTAAATAGGCTTTAGTATAAATAAATGATTAATTTAGTATAAATAGTTATTGACTTTGTATAAATATGACTAAAAATAACTTTAGTATAAATATATATTTAATTTACATAACACAGTGTTTTATATAAATTGTGAATAAATTTTTACACACACACCTACGTGCATATATAATTATATGTCTGGGAGATCTGATTAACTATAAACAATTCTAAAAAAAAATGGAGAAAAACTTTTTATATATTGAAATGAAAAGGTGAAGATGTCAACGAAACGTCTTAGATAAATAAAGTTACTCTTATTCTTTTGGAAAACAAAAGATGACCTTTAAAACTTGCATCACAGTTTTTCGCATAAAAAAAGGCTACAAACAAATAAGTCTACGCTAAAATATTTGAAAAAGGAGAGAAAATGAATGCCATCAAAAAATATTAAATCCTAAAATAGTCATTTGCAAACGTTATATTATTATGAAGGAATTGAGGAAATAAAACTCTGACAAAAAAAAAAATCAAAGGTTACTCATAACTTTTATCAGCCAGACTTTTATTTCTTTTCGTCTGTGCAGGCAAAAATATATTTTGATTAGAGAATTCCGCGAAACATATTCAGACATTTTTTTGTTAAATTTTTATTTTTTTAGTTACAAAAATAGTTTTGTTTTCTGCACGTGAAATTTCAATGATTCCACTATGTTTGGAATGTATCTAATCCATAATGATTTCATCAGAATACAGAAAAACGAAAATATTACACAAATCAATTACTTCGTGAATCACGAACTTCTCCTTACTAAATGTTTTTTATTAATTCTTAACAACATATTAATTTTATCTAAAGCATTTTCTGCTTTATATATCTGCAAATAAATCGTTTAATGCCCTAAGAATTATAGCTTTCGAGAATGATAGACTTTCAAGAATTATAGACTTTCAAGAATGATAGACTTTCAAGAATGATAGACTTTGAAGAATTATAGACTTTGAAGAATGATAGATTTTCAAGAATCATAGACTTTCGAAAATGATAGACTTTCAAGAATCATAGACTTTCAAGAATCAAAGAATTTCAAGAATTATAGACTTTCGAGAGTGATAGACTTTCGAGAATGATAGACTTTCAAGAATTATAGACTTTCTAGAATGATAGACTTTCAAGAATTATAGAATTTCGAGATTTTGAATGCCAAGGAAACGAAGTTGGAGAAATTATCTAGTTTGTTGTAGCAAATTTAATGAAATTTTATAAAGATAACACCACATTTAAAAGTAGCAGAAGAAATTTACACATTTAGAGATCTCATGAGAGTTAGTTTATATAATATATTTTGAAAATAACTGCATGTTTCTCAGCATATATGGATTAAATTAGAATACTTTCTTAACTTGAAGTCAAGCATCATTAAAATAAGGGCAGTTCATGCATTTAAGATAATCTATAATTGTTTCATACTGTTCTCTGGAATTCATTAACGAATGCTATGGACCTTATATAGGAGAGAGGTCGATTCACGTATCCTATGAAATATTTTCATTGTTTTTATCAATTAAATATTTTTCTTTTTTTAATAAAACGATGCATTTTACAATCAAAATAAGAATGATGTCAAATGATGGATTTTTATAAGTAATTTGCAATTAAAATTGGAGTGAAACTGCCAAACTTGCCAATTCGCATGTTTTTTTCCAAAGAAATGATACACAGGAAGAAATGAAATTCAAACATATAAAGATTTTGAAATAAAATAGACTATATACTTTTGAAAAAAAACAATATATTAAATAATATCACACTTATAATATTCTTAAATTATAGTGAAGTTGTAAACTTTCTCCTTTTATATGCAGATTAAATATTACAAAAACATAAAAAAAGTTCCACCATTTTAACATTTGCTTTTTTATGTTGTTATTTATTCTATTCTGATGAATTAGAAAAATAGTAAAAGTTTAAAGTTCAACTTAAATAACTCCTATAAAAGATCAACATCAATGTTTACACTTAATATTCAATTTTTACTTTTTTAATATGAAACTGAACTCTAAAAACGTATAAAGACAACAAGTTATTATTGAGAACTTCTTGACCATCATATTTTTATTCAGTTATTTAATAATTAAAATAGTTTTCTTTGATTACCCTACAATCGTTGGTCAGAAAATGCGTGAAAAAATTTTTCACTCAAAGAGACTTATGTTTTAATTTAAGCTATTGACCATTAAAAATGCTACACAGAAAATAAAATTATAATAAAATGTTATTTATTGGATAGATATATTAGGTGAAAATGTGCTTTGGGTCCCATGCTTGGCGTGTTTTCAAAAACGCCGATACCATGGCGAAAATTATACCACTATTTCAAAGTGAAGCTTGATTAGCAACCAATGAAAAGGATAAAACGAAGAATAATTAATGAGCATACGCGAAAAAGCGCTTCAAATTCGCGAGTTAGCGAGGAAGGAGATCTAATCCGCAATTTAAACGATGTATTATAATGGAAATAACAAGGGACAAAATTGTCGACTATATTGGAAGCATAAATCTTGATAAATCACAGTCACAAACATCTTTGTCAGCAATAATCATACTTATAGCCAGAAGATTGACTCAAACAGAGATACTGAGACTCATGTACAGTTACAGTCACTATTGTAGTTTCAACACAATTTAGCAACCACAGTCATTGGTATAAGGGAATAAGCAAATTTCTCAGCAATCACTGATGTGTTTATTGGTGAAATACCTGGAGATAGTGTCCACCTGGCTACAGTCAAACATTTTCTGTATCAAGGAAGGTGTCCATTCTAACTTCATGTAGTTGCGTATTATCCTTCTGCAATGCTGCGTTTCACAGGGCTCGAATAAATCAGAAATGTGGTGGCTACTTTTCAATGCTAACAAGAAGTAACGAGAAAGTATATAAAATGGCACATTTTACCATCCCTGCAGGCTAGTAGGATGATTTCAAACGTGTGTTGGAATTGTTTGTTCAGAATGCCACCAAACCCGAATGCATTTATCATGAGGCTGTAAGTAGAACAGAGATTCACCTGACGTCATACCATCTCTATTCTGATTCGTCGTTTATTACACCATTGAAGGTCTGTCAGAAACAAGGATAACCGAAAACATAAGTTCCATTCTGACCTTCTTTGCTGACTTAAACATCGTCCATCTGTTAGTATATTCGCTTGTTCTTGCACAATTGATAACATTTCTGAACTCAGGATTCGTGATGGGGTTGTACGATTCTTTAAGGCAATGAGGGTAAAATGTCTGTCTTATCGGTTGTTAAAGATCATGGACGGCTGAGCTTTAACTCGAGTTTTGTAAAATCGTTTTTTGATCACATCGATACCATGTTTTTCAGTTTATCATGGGATATCATCTGAAATGAGCAGCCATGCTAAGATACGAATAACACCAATCGACCTCTCAAAGTCAAAAACGTGCATTTTTTTAAATACGTTAAAAATCGTATCATTTACATATCACAGTATCTTACGTAAATTTCACATGTTGCATATCACGTTCTTGGTATAACAATTTTAATGGTCATTAAGTTCCATGAAACATTCAATATAATGATGTATAATATAAGCGAATCCTGTAAAATTAAGGAAAATGTCTTACCTGTTTCTTTACAGCAGCCATTGGTATTCATAACCAACAAAACTGCAACCGTAAAAGAGAACTTCATAATTCTTCCTGAAACTGAATGACACAACTCAGATTAGCAATGTAAGATATAAATAACACATCAGTTATTATGCATATCACTGCTTAAAAGTTCTAAATTTCACTTATTAAATAAAATATGCAATGACATGTGTTGTTCTTATACAATCATGAGACACGTGTCTTCGAAAGAAAAAAAAAAAAGTCGAAATGAATGAATCTTTTAGACAATCGAAGTTTTACGGTTTCCGTGGTGCGTGGAACACGAAAGAGGCGGAGCTTAAAAGCAAGTCGAAATGATTGATAGATGGAATTATTTCGATCTCTCCTCCGCCATTTGAAATTCGAAACAATGATACAATATGCTCATCAGGTCTTTTAACAGTCAAAAGTAAATCTGTTACATAAAACTTAAACATTGTTTAAAGTTATTTACGATCAGAGCATATATTTTATTCTACAACTCGACTTAACGGAATCAAATGTGTGGTTTTCAATAAATATTTTATTTGTATAAAAATTAAATTTCATTTCCCATGGTATACTATAAAGAATCTAGTTTATTCTGCTTTATCTGATATTTTCAGCACCTGTTTTATGTCCAGAAAGAAAATTCTTTTTAAAATTAATTGCATTAGATGTAAAAAGCAATTGAAGTAAACGTTTGTATAGAAACTGCAAATTCAATTATTGTTCAGACTTTTTGGTGAAATATGATTAATTTTCAAAATGGTTTAGTTAATTATACGAATATATTTATTTTCCAAATTAAAATAGTTAAAACATTATTTCTTTTGGTATTTAAATATTGTATAATATATTGAGTAAGAAAAAATCTTTTAAATTTTGATTAAATTAATTTTAAATGTTAGAAAACTAACTTAACAAAAGAAATTGATTATTTTAATCATTAATAATACATTCTTATGATACCATGAAGTAGAAAACTTAGCCAATGACTATTTAATTTAAAGCTAATTCAAATTTTAAAAAAAGTCAAAACACAACATCCATTTAGGGTTGTTTCAAAACTAACTACGGTACTGATGACGTATTATCGATTACGCCAATTTTTGAATAATTTTGGCGACAAGAAAATGACACGTAATTTTGAGGCAATATATTCCTGAAAAAAGTTTATACCTCTTAATAATAAATTTAAATCTGATAAATAACAAGCGTAAATATATATTTTTGAAATATTAAATTTTTAAAAAAAGAAAACACTATTAGTTAATTAAAATATGAAAATGGAACAAAATGTTTTAATTTGAAGTAAACACTAGTAGAGTTGCAAAAATATAATCTTGTACATAATTTATAGTATTCTCCGTCTCTATGATGTCATAAGAATCAGGATGTTAGATAAACAAGGAAATCCCTCAAAAATATCACCTAACTCAAGCATGATGGATTATACGGCATCTGTGCCATAGCTACTGTGGCCTTTACCTGAAGCGCCTGATCCTAGAAATATGCTATAGTGAGCCTAATAAAAGAGCAATCAAAATGAATTATTCAAATTTTTATAATTTAGCTTCTAATTTCGAAAATCAAAACGGAATACATTTTGTAAATTAGAAATTTAAGGGGAAATTATCAGAAAACTAATCAGAATAATGACGTAATTTTGAGCACACTAACTTAGTTGATACCAAACTGCGCTATATGAAACTGGAAAAAAATGTTTTAAAATACTTCATGAGAAAAAGAAAATATAAAAGATATAATTATTGTGAAAATTTTATACGCAAATAAATATAAGGTCCATCAAACAGTCAAGAACAAAGCTAGTTTACAAATTAAGTAAACTAATTAAAATAACCACAGTCTAGTCGTAACAGTTTTATTTTATTTAGTTTTTCGATAACTAATTAAAATATCAATAATTTCTACACTTACCATAACTGAAATTACGAGCAAGATTAAGATTTTTGTTATAATTAGTACGCAAATATTTTTGAAAGAATATATATATATATATATATTATGATACTTACGTATTAGCATCTCCATAGCTTTTTATGCCAATTGAATTTCAAAAAAATTTCCTTATAATTAGAAAAAATTTTTTCTAATTACAAGTATACTTTTTATTATTAATTAAAAAAAATTTCAAATGATAGATGACACGTTTAAGTTTTGGCGCGAAATATGTAAATATAAATATCTTTATTGGCGAATTTAATTGAAAGATTTCACTTTACTAAAGCAAATATTTTTTAAAGTTCTCGGGATTTAAAGTGGTGCTAGATGTGGAAGTACTCAAACATCCCTTATAAATATGGGAAAGATGCTTGGTATTTCTCAATTTACATTTATATTAAATGAAAAGTGCAACAAGTCCGATAAAAAAAAATAGTTCTGGCGTCTCGAGATTCGTGTCCTTCATATCCATTAAGTTAAGCACATATGGAAACAGTATTAAATAAAATACTTCATTATAACATTATTTTTTATATAAGTTGGATCACAATAAAACTTAAAATCTTTGTCTCAAGCTATCCCAGTTCCTGTCGATTTTAAATTGAAACTTTTATACATTTAAACATTATTTTAAACAAAGATTTTATTATTTTTTTAATTGTAAAATATTTGTTTAAAGTAAATAGACAAAGATTTCATTATTTTTAATATAATTTTATAATAAAATAATTTCTAGACCGGACTTGGCAGTGGGATTATGGGGGAAAATAAAAATATAGCTCAAAAATTGTTCTAAAGAAAAAGATTCTTTCGTTCGAAAGACAAAACACACAAGAGCAAATTCGCGTGAAATATTTTTTGAATTTATTTTTGCTTAAAATCATATTTTAATATTCTAGACACTACCAGAAATACATTATTCATTTTGATTTGATTTATAATCCTGATGCTTTTTTTTTCAATCCAAACACACGCGACATATAGCGTATAATATAGCAGTATGTTTTTCTTTTATTCAAAATAAAATTATTCTAAGAAGTAAATTTAGAATTTAAAAATACACCCGTGCTACAAAAACCATTGTTATATTTTTCGATTACTTGTTGTTTTCCCAAATGAACGTCAAGAGAAAATTATCAAAGAATGTTTCTCCTTTTGTTCGGTATATAGGCTGAAAAATTGGTAGAGCACCGAAAAACAAAACCGAAAACATACAAGATTGCTTTTAGTAACCATAAAGATAAAAAAATAAGCATAACATGGAAAAAAAGTAAGCTAAAAAATCTCATAAGTTTAGTTTATACCGTTATCATAACAAACAGAATACTTGGATTACTTAGATAAATATTTATATTTGCTTAAAATAATAACTAAAAACATTTAGAAAGGACAAGTAATTTCCCCTCGTTGATAAAGACGTTTCAATGATACTTTTTAAGGAGATTATTGAGTTATCAATGATATTTAACCATAGAAAAACGACAAAAAATCATCGAATCCTCAATTTTTCGTATTAAATACTTACTTATTCATTTTAAAATGACAAACGAGAAGTACATCAGGGAAAAAATAATGCCAGGCTTAAAAAATTCATAAATGTGCTTTTGCAAATTAATTTCATTTCCTGAATCACGAACTTTGTCTTCAAATTATTTCTTTCAAAACGAATATGATTTAACTCTCCCAAAATAAAATAACGTTTATTAAGATTATGAAAAGCTTTTATTTTCAGTTTGATTTATATAATTCGATGTTTAAATTCAAAAAATCCTTTTTTATCTTTCCCTGAAATATTCAATTTCAAATTAAGCACAATTGACCCTCTTTCCATTGATTTTAAATATTTCCTTAAACAGATGAAAATTTTGAATGCGTTTTTATTGATATTATCCACCATTTAACATGACATATTTAGGATTTTTCATTAATAAAAATATCGTAGAAATTTCTACAGAAGACGGATTTTATAAATTTATACTCTTATTATATACTAAATATTATTTAAAGAAAATAAATTTTGTATTCGATTCTTTATGACTAAAAAATTGGAAACTATAACTTTAGACAACTTTCGGTACATCATTTGTTTCAAGTATCGTGGAAAAGCTCAATATTTAAAGCAATTAATACTAACAGGATTTAAAATAAACAAAGTTCTACTTCGGCTAAATGTTCCCTGCACTTAGAGCAAGTTATCAGTTTATAACATTATCACTTAATTTTCGCTTGCTTATTTCTTATTTTATTCCTTGCTTTTCAAATCATCTTTAAACATCATCTTTTGAAGTAATTAAAGATATAAGCCATTTTATCACAGCCGGGAATTTTTTTCCGCCAGTAGTTTAGCATAGAATAAACTTCAGACAGAAGGAAAAAATTAATTTGAAGCCAGAACATAATCATGCTATCATTCCGGATAATAAAATTTTAAAATGGGCCTAAGTTAAAAAGAATGCATTCAACGTTTATGGTTAGAATGTCCACAAGAACTTCCATTTCGTTCTAATACATTCAGATGCTTAACAGAATTTCATAAAGGTCGCAGTTCTCTTCAGTTTGAAGAATACACTCTCTTTAGTATGGAAAGCCATTGTCAACTACATACCTATGAGACATAGAAAATGTTAATCACTATAAACGGCAGTTACTAACAAATTAAACAGAATGAACTTAACATTGGATTTGCCCCTACGCGTAAAATTATTCATGAAAAATTCAACATGAAAAATATATTTTCCGTTAAGTTCCCCATAATTTAACTGATCACTAGAAAGAGGAACGTTCCAAAATAAGTAATAAAACTTGTAATTTGCTTATTTTAAGCTAAAAAATGAGGTAAGCAAAAAAAAATTATGAGGTGGCCTTCTCGTTATTTCTAAAATCGTAATTAGTGTTGAAATATGGACATCCATTTTAACGCTAACATAGCAAGAAAATAGATTATGTGTCTTCAAAGATGATCCCATACTCTGATGAAGAAACAAAATGGTAAAAAAATTGATGCATTGAATTTTACTTTTTAGAAATATAGATTGGTCAAGGCCATCGAGATGAAGTCAGAAGACTGTTACGGGGGCACTATTTAAGGGGTCTATCAGATATTTTTTCAAGAAGTCAATGGATACATGGTCCTCAATAACAATGCATTTTCACTGACAGTTGTGTTTCTTGAACAATAATACATAACGTGATTGAACATCCACCCTACTCCCCTTGTTATAAATACGTGGGACTTCTGTACATTTTTTAATCTAAAAAAGAATTTGTGTAAACATTTTTTTCATTCTCATGATGAAATTCCTTGCGCAATTAATGCATATTTTCCACGATTTAAAGAAATAAACGATTTTGAGAAACATTAATCTTTAGAAAATTCGCCAAAAAAGTGTATTGATGCTGGGGGAGGTTATTTTGAACACTCTTAAGAATTCCTAAATATAAAAATAAATGTCTAAGTGTATTTTAAAAATTTTAACTTCCCTAGCATAGAATATTATTTTAATATTTATTCTTTTGTTTTTCTGTGATGATTGTTTTTACTAAACTGTTCTCTCTCTCTCTCTCTCTCTCTCTTTTTTATAAATATTTCAAAAAGTGTTAGGGGAAATTTGTATAAACTTTTTAACTCTAAAATTTAAATGGAGGAAACTTGAAAACATTTTCATTAATGGAACTAACTTTGATGACCACATATCCAGTTTTGTTTAAAAAATGTTTTGTTTAAAAGCAAATGTTTTGTTTAAAAGAAGAAAAAATTTATTTTTCCACTTTTCGCATGCCTAATAATAGTTTTCTAGCATATTAATTCCCTGAAGAATTAATATTTGATGAATGATATGATACTAAATCATATTCTCAATGTTTTCCTTTATTAGTGTTTTTAATACTTCAGTAATGGTACTAGTATGGTAAATTGAATAAAAATTCTAGATTAGCAGCACAGAAACAGCACTTCAAATTTATAAGATCAGCCAAAATATCATTCAGGTACTACATTACATAAAATGAATGATTTTAAGATTGTAACAGTCAAGGAAAAAGATTTAACACTTTGACTCACTTGAAGATTAAATTCAAATGAATTCTCGGCAAATTAAAAGAAAACCTAGGTAGTTGTAGCACCATAAAAACTGAATGAAATTTACTTAGATGGTCATCATCTGGAACAATGCTGGGAAAAAATGTTTGATGAAAAAACTCCCTTTCTGGAGCACCATATTTGTGTGTTATCTTTTAAAATCTGTTTATAAAAGAAATAAAAATCAAGATCTCTTAAGTTGGCTAGTCCATAGTTAGCATAATTTGAATTCTATAAAAAAAACTTGAGAAACCGTTTGGATCGACAGTCTTATACAGATAACTGTTAATATGATTCTATGTACGAAGTGAAAGTATCACCACAAAAGCTATAGTAGTCTTACATCATTTTATAGCAAATGTAATATAATTATCACCGATTTCAATAACGATCATAACGAATACCTGTACTCTAAAATTTCAAAACTATTTATGCAACTCAATGTAATTTCAGCCAAACTTTGTAGGTATTAGCATAAAAAAACACTATGAGTATAAAACTTTTTTATATATTTAATGTCAATACAACTTGCTTTGAATTATGCTATATTTAAATGATCAACTTTCTTTTGTAACGACGCTTATGAGGTTATATATATATATATATATATATATATATATATATAGCTAATTTTTCAAACACTGCTCATAATTCTAATAGGTGTGAAAATACAATGAGCTCAAAAACTAAATATATGATTAAACTAAATCTAGAGATTCATACAAAGATGCCATAGATTTCGAATGAATTAATGAGCTTCTTTAAAAAATCCAAATTTTCCTTGAAATTATCTTACATCTTTAATAAAAAGAGATTTTTTTTCAGAATGCAAAAATTAGCTAGTCTATATTTGTACTTACTGTGATTGGTTTCTCAATATTTAGATTCAATATCAATACATTAATTCAATATTGGTATGAATTAAATTCTCAATATTTAGAGTATAAAAAACAAGTAAAATTTTAAATAGCAAGTTGATATAATGATACGATTATCAGTTTACTTATTTAATATATTAATATAAAATTAATCAATAATATACACTAAATGTCACACATACAGATTATATATATATATATATATATATATATAT
>JAPDSC010142602.1:17892-59105 GCA_026290005.1 Latrodectus geometricus
TTCATACATTTAATAAAAACTTATCGTAATTAAAAAAATGAAGATTTCTTAAATTAATTTAATGTAAGACACAATTTCTTTTTTTTTTTTTATGCTAGTATTTGGCCTATTTACATTAAATTGGAAATTACTTTCTGGATATGGTTTAAGAAGCAGGAGATTTAATATTCTATCACTTGAACCTGTTGTTGATATTAATGAACTAACATTTGATAACTGTATCCTGAATTTAAAACATAATATATCTTCATCTTCTGTACCTCATTCTTTACATTTATGAATGTAGTTTTTCTCTTTCTAATATATGTAATGGAAAGAATGAAATACAGCTCTATCTCATTGAAAAAATGAGATACAGTTCTTATTCTTTCCATTACTATATACATAAAAAATATTTCGAAGTTACCTCGAAATATCCCTCCTCTCCATACTCCAGTAATGTTGGAGGAAAAAGTCCTTTTTCCTCCAACATTACTGGAGTATGGATTTCCAAATGGCCCTTGAATTTTTTTATTATTTTCTGTGCTGAATATTTGAAATAAGGATCCATTTTCGTTTTAGTAAAACATACCATATTAATTATGTTTATACCTATCAATTATATCATATTTGATAATTTTTAATGGAATTCCAAAATAGAAGTAAGTTATAAATTTTTATTTCGTTCTTAAAGAGAAACGTAGTGTTCTACATTTTTGAAGAACAGATATAGAAATTTATATCCTACCTGCAAATTTCTAGAAAATTTTAAAAAAATAATAAAATTAAATTTAATTACTTTAAATTATTTTCCTCAAAAGATTAACCACATAAAATTTCTTTTCTCGCTATTTAATTTTATATTTTATGTTTAAATTTTGATTGCAACTCAATGTTTAAAAGACTCCATAGAGAAAATTATAAACTAATGAATAATATAAATAACAAATTATACATTTGTTTATTAATTTAGAATACAAAAAAATGGATTTAAACTCAACTATGGTAAGTGAAATCAAACTTTTTTAGCTATTTTCAAATTTAACACTACACTTCCCGTTCCTTTGGAGAATTGTGAACAGTTAGAATCGTTGTATTCGATTTTAAATTAACACATGATTAATAAAATTTTAAAGAAAATAAAAATGTATTAAAAATTGTTCATTGAATTGAATATAACTAAATAAAAAATATATCTTTTCACAAATTTCTTATAAGAAAAAACAGAATTGTGCGAACAAAATTCAAAATTAAGTCAAGAAAGCTTAAAAATATCAAATAAATTTAGAAAAATATTCAATTAAACATAATACGACGTTCTACACAGGCAAATTTTATCAAAATTTAAAAAATTTTTGATTCTTTAATTAGTAAATAGAACCAACTATTTTATACAGAAATGAAATTTGTAGCAGCATATTTTTTTAACATAAATCATTAAATTTATGTACTTCGGAAATAAAAACAAATTCTTACTTTTGCTGGAAATAAGTAATTAAATGAAAATTAATTAGCATAACACTCTTGAATTATTTTATATCTGATTTAAATTTATTTAAAAAATAAACATTTCATACAAGAAAAGATTTTTTAATTCTTAAACTTTTTTTTCAAATTATTGCAAATGTTTAATTATAATAGAGTAAAAATATAAAAAAATATTTCTTTCTTAAAGCATTACGACATATAATGACGTATTTAATAAATGAAATTATAATTTTAACAAAACATTTTCATCAGTTCTATGGATCGAAATTTGAATATTCTTATTGGAATACAAATTTTGAAAAAATATAATAACCAAATTATCACAAACTTTTGGGGCTCATATAATTTCAAGGTATTAATTTAGCATACATTTCTTCTTGAAATTATTATTTACTACTTTTTTTTTTCTAAAACTAGATGATAATCAGATAATATTTAAAGTTAATTGATTTATTTTTTTCTTATTATATATTATATTATATAATATATTGTATTACAGCGAAATGTTCTGCGCCTTAGAATTATTAGATTGTATTTATACTTATTACTTAAATACTTATTTCTTGATAATTAATGTATATATTTTCCAATTTCTTTAATTAAAATAATGAGTATTTTTCAAATTAAAAGGTATACAGTACTTTAAAAGTTTGATTTAAAATTTATAATTATATTTCACTTGATAAATAAATAATATGTAAGAGCATTAAATATTCATTCAATACTAGATAATATGTAAATTTATGTTATTAAAATAATATTTATGATTGTGGTTAATTTAAAGTGGTACACAATATAAGATTTCAAAATGAAAAAAGCATAATTCTAGTTACATTACTTCATAAATAGTTGAAGTAGAAATTACAAAATAATTCACGACTAATTTAAACTTTCTCTCTGGATAAAATTTAGCTGTAAAACTAAATGTCAGAACAAACTTTTTTAAGATATTTATAAATATTTTTCTAGGATTTAAAATGATTTGTTTTTATAACCTTATTATAACCTGTTATAGTTTAAATGCTCATTATATTCATAAAAAATAGAATAGATAATTAGTATTAATTATTTAAACCAAAAATTAATTTCTTCCAGAAATTTCGTTAAAAAATGATTTTTTTATGTACTTTTTCATCGTTGTTGATAAAACATGTTCGTATAAACTAAGCGAAATATGAGAATGAGCTGTCAAAAGAATAGTGATAAAAATTAAACAATTAAATAAATATTGGTTGCATTACATGGAACAAAGCTTACAATTCCAGTTATCAAAAATAATTCTATAATTACGGGATTATCACTACGGGATCAATTATTGCATTATCTCACCAAATACTTAGCGTTAAATTTAGCAATAAATATATTAAACTAAATTTAAGGGATCTTGTTAATTAATTTAGATGTAAAATAACAAAACGATTAGATGCAGCTGAAATAATCCGAAATTGCTTTTTTAGGCATGCGAATTTCGCTTTTGTATATTGCCAACATTTGAAATAGAACAGTTGTATATAAATTAATCGATACACACTGGAATGCCAAAAACGCAGAATTTATCCAAAAACTAGCTAATCTGAATTCAATGTCTTAAGCTTTCAAGCAAAATAATTATTTTTTTCCTCTGAAAATGATAAAAAAACGACTTAACTTTTATACAATTTGAAATGGCATTTTATGAATAAATTTAAATTAGAGCTCATAACGAAGTAGGTATTTATTAGATAAAACAATGATTTAATAGTTAACGCTTACCATATCCATTTACATAAATTTCGCCAGAAAATTATTCACCAAGTCCTCAGAAATTCGCAGGAGTGCGAGATAAAAGCATGATTGCTGCATCCCAGGAACTCTGGGTAAAAAATGAAAAGAGAAACTTTTATTGCAAAAGCTGAAATGAATGAGAACTTATTATCTTTCGTCTCGTCGGCCCCGGAACACGGTTGCATTGTCTTGGGACGTCTTCGTACTTTTTACGATTAGGTGAGTGTCGAACGGCAGTGAAGGATTTTCGCGCGTGAAGGTGAAGTTAATCGCGCTGTTTACAGCATAATATAAGGCTTCACTGGTGGGTGAAAAAGCTCAGAAAATGCACATTTATCACTAAAAATATCGCTTAATATTCTGCTGCATACCATCAAGGGGAATATTGAAGATATTTTTTTAACATTTTATACATGTTCTAGCTTTTCAGATCCAAAAGTTAGATGGTTTCTCTTCTGCTCAAGCTATTCTTAAATCGGCTAAAAATATTTCAGTAAATAAGAAAATAGAACGGAATTTCAGCTTTTCGTTTTGTCACACTGTACATATGGATACACTTAATAAAGAAACACACATCAAGAATTTTGAAAGCAGTATTAACTTGTTCAACCAATGAGGTGTACTTGATATGGAATGATCAAATCTTAGAATTTTTACCCACCTAACAGAAAACAAATCTTCAAAAAATCATTTAGAGAACAATTTTTTCTTATCCATATAGAACTTCTTTTAAACTTCTCATTCTTTGAATGTTTTAACTTAAATTTTAAAGAAAGAACGTGGCTCCATAACTGTGATAAGTCTGATAAAATTTGATAGATCAACCATCCCCACTTTCCCTAGTTGATGCAAGCTCAAAAGTGAGATTCTCACATTGTATATGATTCAGATTAGTCTGATTTCTTCTAAATAAAAAAAGGCAAGGCTATAAAAGATGGTTGGGTTTTATGGTGCTAGGTTCCAAATAGAACAAATTGCATAAATGTTGTGGAAGAGCATTGCAAAATGGATTAGTTCAACCAATGAATCTATGCGTTTTTTTTTTTTTTTTGTTTTTTTTTTTGTGCCAAATTTTAAATAAACGTTTGCCATTTTTAAAGATGGACATTTTTACCCTTTAAGTTGAACCACAATTAATTAACTTTCATTAGTGAAGGATTGAATTTAAAGATTCCTGTTATTAAATTATTTAAATTTTTTAAGCAAGAAATATTTGCCTTATATATATTTAGAATATATAAGAAGTAAATATACTCAAGAAGTATTATTGTGTGAGAAGATGTTTTATAATCAACTGAGACAGTCATAACACAAGTGGATTAAACTACGGAGAAGCAATTACACAAATACTTTATGTTTAGATATATATCATCAGGAAAACGCTGATTATTAAAATATTTCTTCAATTTATCTTTCATTTAACATTTTTTTAATAAATATTAGGGTCTAGTTTTTTATATTTGACTATGATTATACAACTATAGTTTTAGCATCATTCCTCCAGTGTTAAACTGTAATATTCGAAGATAATAACGACGGTTGTCATTCATTTATATTTATAATTATGATTATATATAATTAATATGTATACATAAACTTTTAAAAGGTTTTAACATAATAATATTTTTGTTAGTTATGAATTACGCACGTTTTTAAATGTTTCATTAAAACAGACAATCAAAATTTTCTTCAGCGAAACTTTGAAAATGTTACAAACCTAAATGGCCCTTCGGTTTAGTGGTTTGAGTTTGCGAATTCGATACCAACATTGGGTATGGATGTTTTTAGTGGTTCGGAAACGATTTTAAATTATAGGTACTGCCTTATTAGTTCTTGTGCATGAAAAATTAATACTAAATGATGAATAAACTAAGAGATGTTAAAATTTCAAAATCAGAAAAAGTGTAATATAATTATTCAATCTGTAATGTGAATAGAAAAATTAAATAAAACAAAAAATATTGCTCAAAAGATATACGTGAAAACACAGCTGTATATATTTTATAACCCATTTTTATTATTCATAACAAATTTCATAAAAAGCATTTGGTTTAAGTAACTCAGTGTACAAAGTGAAGGTTTGATAATCCTTGCACGACTGTAATTGCTGTTTTCGATTTACATTTATCACAAGAGATATTGCAATCACAGCTCTACCTAGATATTTTGTTCTTTGACAGATCTCTCATTTTAGCTTCACTCAAGTAGAAATTTAACAATGGCGTACAATACACTCAAAATCTTAAGTCTAAAAACCACAATGTAATACAAAAAAGTGTAGTTATATTTAATTTAGTTTTATATTATCACATATGGAAGTCGCTGTTTTCAGCATTTTTCTATTATTTTGGGCAAGCCTTGTACATTAAGTTTCAATAATATTTTACATAAAATAAAGAAGCATATCATGCTATTACATTTAAAAGTTAAATTTCAAAGTCTCCTCAATGCATAAGCTTATATTTAGTAAAATATTGTATACAATCATCGAATTTCCAAGAGATGTGTGGTTTATTTATGAAAATCCTTCAAGGAGGAAGTACAAGGAGAATCCTTAAATGCATTTTAACAAATTTTAGTTAAAATTTATATATGTTAAGCATTGTGAAGCTTGAAAATAGAGGTGTAACTCCCAAGACTATAATGTGTGAGAAACTGCTCTTTTTATTAAGAATATACTCAGAAGAAAAGAGATGTTGCATAAAAATTTGCACGTTAGAGAAGACATTCATAAAAAAACAACCGTTTTTATAACAATATTACAACGCTTCCTCCAAATGTTTTTTAAAATTTTCAAAAGTCAGTAGACATTTAAAAAAAGTTTTAAAATTATAAAAAGTAAGGGGAAAAATTTAGAATTTTCCGGAGAAATTGTGTGCATGATTTTATTCCCCCCCCCCCACACACACACACAATTTAATTTTCTAATATAAAATTAAATGTTTTTGCAATTTATGAGAATTTTCTGTGTATTATTCTATGATGACGTGAGTGAATTTTTCAAATTAGTATTAAATTGTTCAATAACAATGATCTGTATTCATATAAAAAGATCCTATCAGAAACTGATTTTAAAAACACTTGGTAAAAGAGGGCATAAATTATATATCGGACTTCATCAAGTGCAGGCTAAAGTTCTTAATCATCTAAGACAATCATCTGTTGTAAGGGTTTTTCAGGATAGTATACCACCAACCTCAGCAGGGAATTCCGAACTAAGAGTATACCTGGCTCAAATTTAAGAACCGTGGATTGTCAAGCGAAGAATTAGGCATATTAAAAGAAGTTAATTTTAATAATAATGCTAGTTATATTCTTATATATATACACAATGATATTGAAGTTATACCTCTTAATAAATTGCATCATGGAGTTCTTTTCTTACTATGGTGAACGTCAGACTTAACATAGAGAAAGTTCACAGAAAAATCATTTTTGTCTCGGCTTACTTTTACTATGAAGATAAGAACCTATTCTGCATAAAATTATACAGATTTGAACAGAAAATAACTTGCAGGCTTCTTTGGAATAGACTACAAAGTTCATCATGTGGCCATGGGAAGGGCAGACACTAATAAAAGCGATGAGCGCCTTTTAGAATTTATTATTAAATATAGATATTCTAAATATAGGAAATGCAGCTGCTTTCATTATTTCTAATAGATCATAAGTAATTGATATTAATATCAGAACTGTTTCAATCAGTAAAAATATCAAATTTGGAAACTTGATAGCAAATTACAATATACATTTTGAATTTGACTCTAATTTAAAGATTGACTGCAAGTTCAGACAACAGATTGGAAAATATTCCAGCAAGAATTCATAGAATTGAACTAGATCATGATGTAGAAAGCATATTAAAGGCAACTACGATCAAGTTACTGCAGAATGTGCGCAAAAAGTCATTTTTAATTGTTATAATTGCGCAATTTGTACAAAGGGAGCAAAACCAAATTGCTTCTGGTAGAATAACTCACTTGCTATTGAAAAGGCGAATGTTAAGAAACATTTTAATAAAAAAAAGAAAAATGGTAAATGGGATCACTACAAGAAAGCTCTTATCAATTATAACAAAAACATTAAGAAATGTAAACAAGACTCCAGAAAGAAATTCTCTGATGAAATAAATTCTATCTCTGAATAAGCTAGGCATCAAATACTTTAGAAGAGATGAACCAATACTTGTTGGAACCCAAAAGGATGAGAATGATAACTAAGCTAATAATAGAAAAGGGGTTGTGAAAACTATGTGATCAGATCCCACTTTCCAAGTGCTAGGAGACCTATTTAATAACAAAGGACAGTATTAAATAAGTGATTTAATTAAAAAGAGTTAACAGAAATTATTCTGGTGCAAAATGAGGGATCTGAAGATTATTCCTCAGAAGACCAATCTTCTGCATTTTACTCACAAGAGAAAATGGGATAGATTTTCTATTCCGAAACTTTTAAAATGTCCAAATCAATATAGCCTCTGAAAAACAAAGTATTTGGATGTATTTCTTGAAAAAGCTCACTTGGAATAAACATGTTGATAACAAAATTCATCTAAAAAAAAAAAAGTACATCACGATGTGCAAACATATGCTTTGTAAAAACCTGGGCTTACTGCTAAAAATGATGTTTTGGATGTACACAGCCATTATAAGGCTTATCACAAATTATGCTTCTGTAATCTGGTGTTGCAAGATTGAGCAGACTTGTGAGGGAAGGAATAGATAGTCCATAAAGGCTTACATGTCTGTGTATCACAGGTGCTATGATCTCAGCACCTACCACAGCACTGGAGATCTTAAATTTGATCACTCGGGAACCTTCATTTGCAGCACTACTGGAACGACTGCATACAGAATGATGTTGCAGATGCAATGGTATGACAAACCCACTGCTAATGGTCATGTCAATAATAAAAAAAATGTTTATGAACTTATTCTAATGATGCCTTTGGACATCATAGGAAGGAATTGCAAGTTTTACAGACTATTTGTAGTTATTTTCCCCACTAGAGAACAACGGGGAAACACGTTTAACATGGGTGATCTTATCTGGTACACAGATGGATCAAAGAAAACCTTTCAAAATTTAGAGACATAGTACATTGCACAGAACTAATCTCTCAAAAGAACTTTGGATCCACACCATTGTATTTTAGAATAAAATACATGCTAGCACTGTCTCTTGGTAATTTTAAGAAAATGCTACCAGAATAACTACATTCTTATTTTAGTGATAGTCAAGCAGTCTTATTGGCTATTAATTCATTCCAAAATAATTCTAAAATTATTGTAGAAAGTCTTTCTAAATTAACTGGCAATTAGAAACAAGTAAATTTTTATCTGGACACCAGGACACATAGACATAGAAAGTAATGAAAAAAGCTGTGACCAGCTTGCAAAACAGAGATCATCTTCTAAACTGATTGGTGCAATGCCTTTATGTGGCATCAATTTTAAAACTGTTAAAGGAGCTATTCATAAATGAGAAAACAGAAAATAAGTTAAGCCTGCCTTGAATCTTCTGAGAATTCTTAAAAGTTGTGTGCATTTTATAAAAATCAGATATTTTCACAGTATATATATATATATATATATATATATATATATATATATGATTTATGATTTAAGTAAAATGTATTCAGGAAATCAAGAAAATCAGTGCAATATAATATAAATAAGAAAAAAGTATAGAGACCACGTCTTCATCAGGAGGGAGATGGTCTTGATTTTCTAAATACATCTTACTTAAATTATATAGCTTTTCTCTCAATAGCTGCTTTATATATATATATATATATATATATATATATATATATATATATATATATATATTGTTTCAAAGTATAAAAATTTGTAATAGTAATAATATTTATAACAATAAAATAAGTTGTTGAAATCGATCAATTACACACAAAATTCTCAATATAAATTTTAAAATGAAAAAACAAGAATATATTTTGTAAAGACAAATTTATTTTAAGGATATACAGTTTTCATTGCTTATTAAAGTTCATAAAACGACAAAGAAAACTACATGTTATTAAAACAAGCCCACAATATTGTCATATTTTTGAAGATAATCAAAGGAGGTAAAAAATTCATTTTCTAAGCCTTTTCTGCCTAAATGAACTGCTTTGGAAAAGCTCTTCAGAATTATCTGGGCTCACAAGCTACATAAAAAAAAATATGAAAATCAAATAAATTTTATGTTTTGAATTTTTAATTGCACAATGGTTTATACTCAACTTCTTATGCATTATAGAAAACATAATAAATACAAAATTACTTTATATTTAGCATAGAACTTTTTAATATATATATTTCAATAAATTCAATACAAAATTTTATTTACATTAAATAAAATGTAAAAATAAACATAAATAGGATATATATATTTCTAATAAAATTAGACACAAAAATCAACATTCAAGAATTTTAATAATTTTTCCTTTTACAAAAATCTAAAAAAGATTTCTTTTTTGTACTAAATTTGCAACTGATTGCATGTTTTCTCTTGTTAAATTTCTTGGTTAGCCATTACAAAAGAATTATGACAAACCTAAAATTTTAAATTCTTACTTTTGAATTGAATTTCAAGTATTTTTATATGCATAAATATATAGATTTTCTGTATTTCTCATAATTAAATGATGTTATGCATCCCTAAACTATAAAAAATAATTTTTTGAGTAAAATACATCATAAAAGTAATAAAAAGAAAATCAAACCAATAAATCATTTCAATGTCTAAAAGTTAAATTTTTTTACAGCTTTCTTTATATATCATTGTACACCACACAAAATAAAATCTCAAAATTGTAAAAGTGCTACTTGTACTATCAATACATAAAAACACACAATTACCTATTTTTAAAACAAAGGTATAATACCAAACATTCATAAAAAAAAATGTGTAAATAAATACAAATTCTCATCCAAATTACAAGAGAAGTAAAATTAACAGAACAAAATCATCCAAGCTAAAATAGCTATATTTTTGATTAATTAAAATCCTATCCTAAAAAAAAAATTTCCAGCTTTTGTAAGAATTTTTTTTCAGATATAAAATCATAAGTTTAACACACATTCAGTGCATTGTCATAAAATTAAAACTTCACATTATAATCAAACACATGAAAATAAGGAATGAACAAATATGAATGAATTATAAATAAGAAAGTAACAGTAAAAATTTTCTAAGAATACTTTTTTACATATGTCCAGAACACTGGTGATTTCAAATTTAAATCCATAGAAAAAAAATCAAATTTTTTTGTAATAAACGATTTTACTCAAAATCAATTGTATTATAGTTCAAGACAACTATATTATAACAATTTTAGTCGAAAATTGCATGTGCATTAGTGATAAATCAAATGAATCTATTTTCTGTTTAAGAAATTATCCAAATTATTTATTGACTAACAATGTGAGATGATACATATCTTATTTTCTTTTTTAAATATGTTTTACCATTTTTATGACTTGTATCATAATGAACTTTCCCTTATAAAGTTATTCGTTAATATCTTTATAAAATTATCTTTCCAATGATGTATAATTTTTCAGTAATATTTTTAAAGGAAAACTTAATGTTTTTGAACCTTCATAGCAACCTTGATATTTCTCATCCATTTATAAATTATAAATACCAATTAATATCAGCAACAAATTTAATCAATAGACATACTTATCTACAAAATAAAAACAAACATGATAAACTATTCTTTCAAAAATTAATATATAAATAATTCTCTCAAAAAGTTTGGTTACAAATAAATTAAAATAGATTAACTAGAGGAGAAATTAAAAGTAATATTTAAGTAATATGAGATCAAATTCTACAAATATTTACTGCATATAATAAAAGATTAGTTATGGAAATTATTATGATTATTCAAATTTTTAATGTAAGAATTATAAGTTTTCATCAATATTTCAGGCACCATTTTTTTTTTTTTGTTATATATATATATATATTAGAATTATAATGAAATCAAAGAAATAGAAAGTAATGTGACGAAAAGTTTTCTTACTGCTTTTGATAGTTTTCTTTTCCAAGATGTAGTTACTGCCTTCATCTGAAATTTTTTTTAAATTTTTACAAAATAAAATGAACAAAATAAATTTCAGCCATTTATAAATATCATTTATGAAACATTCCACTTGAAACAGAAAAATTATAATAATTTTATGATATTTTTATTAACAGTGATTATGAGGTGTATTTTTAATATTATCAATAACATTCAATAAAATTAGAAACACCACTACAAATATTATAAATTCAAATATTTATAACTATTAAGTATCTAATTAGTCACAAAAGAAACTTATAAAATATAAAAATATTCAATATTTCTAAAAAAATAAAATATAACATGTATTGACGATATATAAATTTTAAAAATTCAAATTTACAAAGCAATAATTTTGTTAAAATAAATGCAATTTTATTTCACAGACACAAAAATAAAAAGCAATTTACTCAATAATAATTATTCAAATTTAAATGTTCTGATTTTAAAGGATAAGAATAATAAATGTAGACTTAAAAAGTTTATCAAACTACATATAAAAAATTAAAATTACTGAGATGAATAATTTCATAAAATTTTATACCATTTCTCTTCCATCTGAAGTCTGATTATTTGTTTCTTCAGTCACCAAATTACTCAAATTCAAAGATTGTACCTAAAATATATATTTAAAATAGCAAAATTCATAAATCTAAAATTTAGGTTATATAAAAATAAAAATATTAGGCCTTCTCAACATTAAATTTCCATTTAGTTAAAAATAAATAATGAACAAATTATAGAAAAAATGGCTTCAGATAATATATAGAAAAAAATTATGATTTTAAATGCCAATTATATCTTTTTTTGGAGTTTGGTTTAGGAATGATTTAAATACATAATTGTTATTTTGAGAATAAAAGAGAAAAATTTTAGTTACATAAATCCTTTTTGTACAAAACTATGTACAAAAAAGCATGAAATATTAGATTCAATGCTGATCACATATAAGTTTCATGTTTGATAGAGAACTAAAACCACTTTTTACTATAATGCAAATTCTCAAAATGCAAGTTTTTGAATAAATCAAATAATATTCAAAATAAAAATAACGTTTTTTTTACTAAAGCTCTCTGCTATTATCTTTTTAAAATATAATTTAAAAACACAGCTTCTTTTTTTAAAAAGTATTGTTTAAATTAAATGTACTTATCGTAAACAACAAAATCAATATATTTTATGAAAAAATATTTAATTTTTGGAAACTCCTATTGCAAAAAAATTAAATTTTGTTTTTAATACTTAATAATTTGTAAAAATTTTGCTTCTAATTATTACCATTTTTCTTTAAAAAAAAATGCAAATAATTAAAAGGTATGTAAAGTTCTATATAATTTAACATTAAAAGTTGCAAAAAATGAATGGTTCATTTGCCAAATCAATTAACTCCATAAAGCAATAAATTAAGAAAAATGATAAAAAAAAAGTATGTTTTATAAAAAAATATGTTTTATTAAGTTTTTTTTTAATATAATTTACATATGGTTTTTGTGGTGTTAATTCTTAATATAATTAATAAACTGCAGGTATTTTTTCAAAATGCATGCAGTTATATAATACGTACAGCTTTAAATTAAAAATTTGATAAAATTTTGAAAATGGAATTAATCAATCTGGCATGTGAGACAAATATTAATTAATCACACAATATATTCTAAAACAATGCACCATAATATATATATTCTAAAATGATTCTATTTTAATATATTCTAAAATAGTTTAAATATATTCTAAACCAAAATTACTTGTGTTATAGAACTTTCAATATCTGTTTCATCTTCAACCTGATATTTGTAACCTGAAGCGTTTCTGTTGTTTTCATGATCAGTGTTATCAATAATATCCTCCATTTCCTGCTTTAAAAAATACTTTTTAATAAATATCTTAATATATATTATAAGTATATAAATATTGTGATATTATGATAATTTTTAACCCAATTTAAGGTAAACTGTTTTTTGATAGCAAATTCAAAAATTAGATTTTTCTCAAAAAAATTAATCAAAAAAGGGTACAGAATATTGAAAATTCAATTTCAATCTGTTTTGAAAGCGAAATTAAATTTATATCGTATTTCTTCATAAGTTTATAAAATTTCTATTATATTAAATTATGTTTAGCTTTCTTTAAATGCAATTATGTGTGTACAAGATTTGAATAATAAGATTTGGATTTCCAAAATTATTCCAACTAAGCACATAAGGTAATAGTCTAATTTATTCCAAAATAATTTATGTAAAATTGGAAATATAGAATATATAAAAGGGAGAAAACTCAAATAGTACTTAAAACATGGGTTTATTATTAATAATTATATTAAACAAATGTTAATCTAATAAAAGAATGAATTTTTAATAAAATATTAGCTATATTATTTTTTATAAAGAATATAATAGTAAGTCAATTATAAAAATAGTTTAAATTTTTACGTACGCAGTTAGATATGTGTGATTTGCATATTAAGAACTGTTTTTCCTTCGAGTCCCAATAGACCCCCATTCGACCCCTTGGGTCAGATAGACCCCTACTGTTGTTAAATAGACCCCTTGGGGTCTATATAGACCACTTTGGCGACCCCTGTTATAAATTATTTAAAAAAAAAATTCTTTTTCAAAAAATTAATAATGGAAAATCTTTAAAGGAAGACATTTATATTTACTGATACAATAGGTTTTATAATTAATTATAAATACTAAATTTAATTGTTTACATAAATAATAAGCCCTTTTATAAATTGGTCAACATTTTTTGTATACTCCACAGTTGTAATTAAACATAATTTCAATTTTTTCAAAAGGAATTCTTAAAGCTACATGAGCCGAAAATAAAGAATTAATTTGAATAAATACTTTTCTGTATCAATCAAGTTTTATTTTTTCTCACACTCAAAATCATTCTACTATTAAATTAATATACATACTCTATAGCTATGTTGGTTCTATAGCTATCATGATACTCTATACTATGGTTATATTAAAGAAAAAAATAATGGTACATTATTTTGATTTCTGTACCTGAGGAGAATCATCTTGATAATAATGAGTATCAACATTTTCTTTCATTTCAGATGGAAAATATGCTTTATAGCCATAATTATTTATATTAGACAAATTAATAGTATATTTATTTCGTCCACATCTGAAAAAGAAAATAAATTAATGAAAGGAAAATATAAGAACAGAAATAGGCCATAATAAAATAAATATTTTCACTCTAAGATTATAGAATAAAAACTTTTTAAATGTTTTTGTTGCTCCTAAATTAACCAAATGATTCATTTTTTTCACACCAGTTTTGAAAAACAGAAAACAAAAGCCAAAAATGGAAAATTAGATTTTAAGAGATCTAATAATAATGATAATGTTTTGGGACTGAGTTGATGTTGAACTACAAATAGTAAAAATATCAGAACATTATTTGATAACAATAATGTCTATATTTTAAAATTTAGAATGAAGTAAAGTCTTAATATAAAATAATAAAAAAATGTGTAAAGTGTTCTTAAATATCAAATAAATTTATATCACATTTGTATTCTTACATGAGCAAGTTACTGCAAGTTTTATTATTTTTTATTTAAATGTAATGGCTTGTAAAATTTATATAAGAGACGAGTTTTGTAAGTTTTCTCATTGTAGTCAGTTTCTTATTCATAATTTTTAAAAGTACGAACGAATTATTTTCGTCAACAAGCAAATTATTAATTTATTTGGTATTTAAATTATTGAAAATGTTGAATTATAAGCTTATGTTATTTTTCATAATATAAATCATGAAATTATTTTTCGAAATTTAGAACTAGATATAAGTTTAAAATTAAATACTTTTCAATAAATCCTTCAGATTCAAGATGATTGATTAATTTTTTTGCCATTTTTTTATTACAGCCTAATTTCTTTTCAAGAATATTGCTTCCAACAGTATCAAGAACAGAACAAATAGTAATGGCTCTTCTCATGATGCAAAGTTTCTGTGGAAAGTAAAAAAATTATTAAATTATTTTCTGATGCATGTGATATTCTAATTATGTAGAAATAAAATATTTTCAAAAGAAATTGTTTCAATTTACAACATAAATCAGAAATAGAAGTATTTAATAATAATTCAATTTACCTGTCTATCTTCACCTTGGTAAGAATATATTAAATCTAAATTTGAACTTTCATCAGTATTATCAAGAATACATTCAACACAGTAAAAAACAGTTGGATTGTCATCATTTAATATGGCATAGCAAACTTTATGTTGCATCTTTCCACAACTCACACATATTATGGAATTTGAAATATCTCCCTCCATAAAAAAAACATTAAATAAAAACATTAGTTTGTAATTGTAATTAAAATTGGATTTCTAATAAACAATTTATAGAAAAAAATCTTACTGTTTTGCACCCACATGGGCATTCTAACACATAGTTTTTCTTTAAATCAGAATCAGATTTTCCTACAAAATAATTTGCAATTAAATACCATCAAATATTTTATCATCATATCATTAAAACATAAAACATGTTTTAATATACAATACTTAACTTAATAATGCTAAATAATAAAAGAAGTGCTGGCTTGAGTGATATTTGATTCCTAATAAATATTAATTTAAAAAAATTATTGACTTTTTGTTTTAAATTTTTTTAGTTTAATTAATCAAGAAAAAATTTGTACTAGTTCTATCATGTACATATTTATGAACACTTATCACATTTTGTTAATTACCATCTCTTCTTAATAGCAAGTCATTGAACAAAAAATAAGTAAATAATTACTTAATTGTGAAATTGGAGATGAATGTTCTGTTTGCTCATTTGGCATCTGTGAAAGAAAAATTAGACAAAAATTATTGAATTAGTATTAGGTAGGCAATAGCTATATTTCTGTACATTTTAATGATTCAGTTGATTTGTATAGCAAAAAAATTTAATATCTGGTTTAAATTAAAATTTTTTAAACATTTAAAAAATCTCAACATAGAACACCAAAAATTTAGTTTACTGCCTAAATGCTTTTATAATATTTTTAATGATTAGTTGACTTTTTAAGATTTTCTGTAAAATAAAACAATATTTAGTTAATGGTGAAATTATTATCTTTCAAATATAAGCATTTTTATCAAAAGAAAAGAATGTATTTATAATATAAAAGTATAATTCAAGAATCATATTTTGTATAACATTCTCTGTTATTTCAGGGATATAATTTTTTAAATAAAAAAAAATGACTGATATGACTTCTGTCAGATAAAAAAATACAAACAATTTCACTATACATACACTGATAATTTCCAAAAATACAAAGCAACTTTATAGCCCTCCATAGCAGAAAAGTAAATTTTAACACATGATATATATATATATAAATATATATATGCATAATGTTCCCTAATATTCTTCTGCTATTTTTTTTAAAAGAAAAAATTTTGATGTAAATATTATTTCTAAAGAAATATGTATTTCCTTTACAAAAAGTTTCATTTTGAAAATTAATAACCAATTATAGGATCCAGAAAGAAAAATCCAGAATCATTTAGATGAATTTATAAAGTTTTTGATATTATAAAATGTCTAAATAACAAAATGTAAAAATATTTTAAAAACATATCTCAGACTCTGACAATGTTTAAAAAAAATATATAGCATGAAGTTAAAAGAAAAAATTTCAGTTAAATATAATCTTCGATAAATGTAAAATATTATTTGATTTGGCAATGAACTAAATGATAAAATAAATTTCATCAAAAACTCATACACTAACGATCAAATAATACATATTTATTTCTGTAATTTTTAATAATAATAGCTACATTTTAATTACTTATACCAAATTTTAAATATCTAAGTATTACAGAAGACACATAATAAAAATATTCATAGTTTTATCAAGTAATCATTTCTCTTATAATATCAAGTGAGCCGTTTATTTTGAAAGTGGCTTAACTCCATTTATCTACAAATCGAGATATTTAAGGGTTTGCGCTTCAATGAATTTTAAAATATACATTTAGGATACTAATGATTCATACTATTTAAGAATATCTAAGAGTGTTACTTTAATTTTTTTTTATTTTTTTGATAAATAACATGATGACATGCAACCACAGAAACCGGAAAAAATTGAAAAATGGAATTTGGCCACTTTCAAAATAAACAGCTCAAATGTTAACTAATTCATATATGCTGTGCCATGTTTATAAAGATTAAATAGCATTTCATAAGATAAAAATTTGGGCTTAAATATTTAATGATTTGCCTAATTTTTCTTTCTTTAAAGTTACAAACATCTATTGAAATGAAAGTACCAATGAGTGATACAATGAAAAAACTGTAAATAATTCTTTTTTTTTTAATTTAAAAAATTTAATCATTTGAGAATGCAATCTGAAGCAAAGATAAAAATCAATGCATATATAATAGTCCATATATAATACTATTAAAAAGATATCTGAAATATAAATAACTTACAATATTATTTTTATTACTCTCTTGTGAAGCTATTAAAATAGAATTTTCGGAAGAATGATGAGGTACATTTTTGTTAAGAGTTGTTTTCAGAAGAAATTTATACCTAATTATAAGAGAAAATAAAAATTTGAGAAATTTAACAAATTATTAAAATGTTATTAATATGATTAAAGAACCATTTAATAAATTAAAAATGCACACAATAAGATGTATCACCGGCTACCATGTACAGCTATATAAGCGTCAATGTAAGCTCTCATATAATTATTGATTTTTAATTTTATTGTTAATACTGTAAACATATTTTAAATCAAAGATTGGTGCGTTAATTTTCATTTTTTTCAAAAGTATTAACTTTATGAACTGAAAGCTGTTTGGGAAAGAATGACCAACATGCAATGGTTCTTTCTACAGCATCTCATAAGTGCTCAACAGAAATAAGAGCTAGATCTCACAGGCTATATTATACGATGAAAGCCTTCTTTTTCCAGATAATCAGTGACAAGTGTAGATTTATTTAGTTGAAAGTTATTATTTATAAAAATGAAATGGCTCTCCCACAGATGCTTGAGAAAGTCACACAAAGGATTATAAAATATCATTCTTACAATGCCTTGTTATCAATATACAAGTAAAGAAGATATGGAATGATGTACATAAGTCTAACACTATCTCATACCATATAAACTGTCATACCATATATAATTGAAGTGATAAATTTCTCTGATTTTTCCATGATACAGCCTAACAAGTTCTCTCCAGATGAAAACTCGTCCAGATTTGTTTTATGCACTGAATTTCAAACTGATACTGAAGATTGGGAAGACCACCAACTAGATGGTTAATTAGTATGGAAAAAGACCTTAAACTGTTAGGGGTGAACTGATGGAAAACTATTGTTCTGTAACAGGCTGTAGCACTTATGAAGAAGAAGAATTTGATAATTACATTCATTTTTACATATTATTCAAAGATTAATTTAAATACATACTCATTTAAAAAAACATTTTTGTAATATAAATGTTCAGAATATTTATCAAAATAAGATATTAATTATTAATATATTTTTTATTTATTTTAGATCATCTAATTTTTAAGCAGGAAAAAAAGAACGTTTATTGCAACAACATTGCCATTAACTCATTTTTTCATCAAAATTAAACCTATACTACACAAAAAACATTTGTGTAGTATAAGTTTATTTAATATGTAAAATTAAAATCACACCAATATATATAAATACATAATTTCTAATTATTGTTGATTATTTTTGTAACACTAAATAAATTATACATACTTATGGTTATCTGTATCAATTTCACCCAGTCTAATCTTCATAGTTTCACCAGCAAAATCAAATTTTTCCTTGTGGCATGGTTGAAAGCCTATGGGTTCATAGTCTGGGGGTGTTACTGCAGAGATGTTTCAGATAATATAAAACATGTTTATTATAATAATTCAGAATTTTTTTTCACAACTGCAATATAGACTTTTCTTGATT
The DNA here is from genome assembly GCA_026290005.1 of Latrodectus geometricus. Classification (NCBI taxonomy): domain Eukaryota; kingdom Metazoa; phylum Arthropoda; class Arachnida; order Araneae; family Theridiidae; genus Latrodectus; species Latrodectus geometricus. Next base: position 37,162 of record JAPDSC010142602.1, read on the forward strand.
ATTTGTTTAAATTTTTTGATAATAAATAATATTTACCAAATCTTAAGTAGGACAAAACATTTACAAAAATACAAAGGTAATTGTAAACAAATATTGAAAATTATTAAAAATAAAGTACCAGATTTAAAGTACTAAAGTAAATTGTACCAAAATAAATTGGCTTAAAAATGAATTTATTTGTTTATTTATTATAACACATTAATTAATAAATGAAAGTTAAATTCTCCAGTAACTTCTGAATTGATTATATCACTTTTATTAAGTATTCTTATGAATCTACAAGAAGCTAGAAACTAAAAAAAAAATTAACAATGACATCACAAAAAATCAAATTATTTATAATTCACAAAAAAATTAAAATAACAAATTGGAAATTAAAATATTAGTATTTGTCTAAATTGTAATTTACTGAAATTTAATGATACAATTAAAAATTCATAAAAAAAATTGGAAGATAAAGTAAAAATCAACCTTATTTTCTAATTTTTATTGCATTTTTTTAACATTTAAAAGAAAAATATAAGCATTAAAAAATTTCCCAAAAAATAATTAAAGTAAAAAAATCTTAAAAATTACAGAATTTTTTTTAACTATAAAATTTATTCACTATAAATTTTTTTTTTAATTTGACAAGGTATTATATTTCTGTTAATTTCATAACATTAACCCATTTTTTAACTAAGGATTCATGTTGTAATCATGCAGTTTGAATTTTTTGCATGAGGATATTTAGATTGACAAATACAGTTTAAAGTGGGTTCCAAACTACAACAAATAATGCACCCTAATTTTTTTTTTATTCCTAATTTGCAAATTGAATCCACAAACTATTGAATACTAAATCTAAGGATGTCTGATCATGAATGTTGCTCTATTATCTATAAAGGCCATACAGGTAACCTAACTTGTTGGCTATTAATTATAGGGAACTACTAAATCCACACAGTATGGTTCTCCTCAACCTATCAATTCCATATTCCGCTAACAATCATATGATCTTGACCAACGCAAGTAGCAATACTATGACATGATAAACCTTTATCCCACTGGGCTATAAGTCAACTTTCATCAAACATGGAAACATACTGGTAAACGTTTCTCTTTCTTACACAAAACAGTATAACAACTTTTCAAAAAGCAACAAAACTGAAATCGAATTGGTATATGAGAAACCAAGACATCATTTTCTTCCTTTAAGTGCATTTGGGTTCCCCTGCAATCACCTATTACAAATGAATGTCACCTTGTGTATCACATCATCTTCCTGTCGTGTATCATGAACATAGTGTGTCACCTTCTTGATGTAGCAATTTTAATAGCCAAGAATTCATAATAATAATTAGTTAACTCGAAAATGGCAGAAAAATTTAACAAAAAATAAATCATATAAATATTTGCAACATAATTTAATTATTTTATACTCTGTAAAATGAAACAAATGCAACACTATGTTATTAGCTAGGTAATTATTTATTATAGTTATTAATTTTATTAAATTATATACTGTTCAATATTTTATTGGCCGAAATAAAATATTTTATTACAAAAACTCATTAATAATATTAATAAAAAATCATTAGCAAATATTACAAATTGTGATATTACAAAAACACTAATATTTCACTCTTATTTTTGAAAAATACACAACAAATATGTGTAAGCTACCATTATTAACTTTAAAATACTTTGTGCCCTAATATCTAAAGAGTATTTAATTACATGTAATAAGAATTATTTAAAAAATAGAGATAAACCCATAAATTAAAAGTGCAATACATTAATCAAAACACAATAATAAATATAAATAAAACGTAAATAAAATAAAGAGGATTAGGCTTTAAAAAGAATATAGTACAGGTTTAAAAATAATAATTTGTAACTGAAATTAAAAATTTAGAAATAGCAATTTGTAAACTTTATGAATGAAATAAAGAAAATAAACATAAATTTGCATAATTTTTTTATAATTTTTTTACAAAATCCATAAAATTTGTAAAATACCAAAGTAATTTTTATGAAAATGTTTTATATTTCCTGCAAAATCTAAGCTAATACATATAACAAGCTTCAAACAAACATAAGAAGAACAACTCATTTTAATATTATTTTTCTAAATCCATATTTTACAGTCAATCAAAAAAAAATTCAACAGTTTAAACAAAATTATATGATATTATTTAATAATACTTTTGAGACAATTACAAATTATTTTATTTGAATATTTTTAAATTAATAAAATTTGTGATATATGATTGTTCACATGTAAGAATAAAACTCATGCTTTAATTACAGGAATAAAATTGTAATGTGTCAATTTGACTAACATTTGTTCAAATTTAATCATAAAGATATTATTTTTAATATAAATTCTTCAGTGGAGTGAATTCTAGTTAGGCTCTATCCTTCTCTACAATTCCACACCAAAGAACCTTATTTTTGGCCTTGGACTTGCAGTTTATAATTTTCGATGATTTTAAAACATTTTCAATGCAGTTCAACCACTTAATTTTTGCTTATCTTCTTTTCCAAGTACCTGTTACTTCTCCCAGGCTTTTGTTAGTGGATTTATAGTTGTCTAATCTAATAAGATACCCAGCCGATATACAATTTTCAATGATTTTAAATCATTTTTACTGTAGTTCAACTAACATAAGTTTTAGCCGTCTTCTTTTCCAAGTACCTGTTGGTTTATCCATACTTTTCTTTCAGATCTATGGTTGTCTAATAAGATGCCAATCTTAACTAATAAACTTGCACCCTAATTAAATTAATTCATCTGGGTTTTTATGCATTCTGAATAATTCATATATGTGTTCTTCTCCAAACACCATTTACCTGTAAACCTCGAAAAATGCCGGGGTTTCCTCATCTTTTACAAACAGCATCCAAGCTTTAGCTGAATAAGTTAAAGCAGGTCTTTTAAACATTCAAATATTATTAGTTTGGCCGTTCTTCCATTGAAATTAGATTTTAAGTATTTCTTTAAACATCAATTATAGCAGCAGCAATACAGATTTCAGTGTTTATATTATTTGTGTATTAATTTCTGAACCTTGATAAATAAATCCCTTTACGGCCTCATATCTATAACTGCCTATTTCTAGAAAAGGTAGATTATATTTTGATTTTAAACAAAGAATACATTCGTTTTTGGTTTAGTTAATATTTAAAATCATTTTAGAAGTTTCAGTTTCCAGAGAAATCAATGCTTATTTTAATGCTTCAGGTGTTCTGGCAAGTACATCAATATCATCAACATATGCTAATATCTGTATAGATTTGTTAAAAATAGTTAAACTAAGGTTTATATTTGCATTCCTAATTATTTTTTTGAGTGCAAGTTAAAGTTTGAGTGCAAGAGCAAGCTAGAGCATTGTATTGTCTTATACCATTCATGATAGTTATAGGTTTTAATAAACTATTTTCACCTTAACTCTTAACTTGGTCTGTGTTAAAGTTAGTGCTACCACATTAATGTAACTTAAAATAATAAATACTGTTATTTACTATTTTCATAATATGTAATTGTTCTAAAGTATTAAGCAAATATACTATTCTTCAGAATTAATTTTATAACATTTTAAATTTTTGTTAGGAACAGTTTTAATAAACAAAACAATGTTTTTAATAAAACTGAGAAAAAAATTGTTAAAACAAAAACAATAGTGTAAATCTCTTTGATGAAAAAAATCACTAATTTATAAAAAAAATATGAATTAATTGCAAAATTATGTAACACAAAATTTCAAACTTACCATCATCATAATAAAACAATTTCATTGTAAGGTAAGCATTTTCTGGTAATTTGCCAAGAATGTCATTCATTTTGCAAATACTTCTTAACATTAAAATTGTAGCTTGCATTGTTTGATTGTCTTGATTTGATGAAAATTTACTCTTTTCATTATTGCTTTAATACAAAAAGATAACATATAGATTGATATAATTGATCGAATAATTACATAAAAGAATCTACTCACTAACAAAGTATATAATATAAATATGCAATTAAAATTCAACAAAAATTTAAAGAACAATTTTTAGACATTTTATAGTTAATTGCACTCCAATCAATCAATGATAATGAAAAGATGAAAGATATTGGTGATATTTCATCACCAAGTAAAGCAAGGGTATTGTATCAAAATAGAATTAAATGATAATTTTAAACAATAATTCCAGTAACTTAACAATATCCATACACACAGTAAAATGCAATTAAGAAACCACAATTATTTGTTTTATTATGAAAAGTTAATCAAATTAATTAATAAAGTCTGCAAATAATTATTGTTCAAATATTTTAACAAATTAAATTTTTAGTTTTAAATATTTTATTGATAATATTTAGTAGTAGAAAAACCTATTTAGAAAAATCTATTATAGCAAAAAGAGATAAAAACCTGTTATAATTTTTACAATTTTTTTCAAGAAAAAACTCTATAACCTATTAAATTAATACAGCAGTTCATGATTTTCGATTTCTTATCTGTGGTCAAGAAAACATAAAAAATAACACTTAATTTTTGTTCAACAATTATTTTTTAAAATATTTTAGGAATGTGTCGCAAGACCAACTAAATAAGATACTATCATCAGATACCAGATTAGTTGTAATTCTGTAGAGTAACATTATTTGTAATTCTCTATTATCAAACAGCAGTTTTAAAAAAAAAATTTTTTTCATACTAAAACTGTTATTTTGATGTACAATAAAAAGTGTTCAGATTAAATTCACTTTCTATACAATTTTTTAGATGTGTCAAATAATTATTAGTAAACTATAAGTAAATGGAAGTTCAAGATAAAAAAAAATATATACAGAGTTTTGAAAAGTTAAATTTTGAATAAAATTGTTGTACATAAGACGATAAAAAAAAAATCAAAATCTGCTAAATTTGTTTGTTTAACCAATTCAGTTTAAAAAAAAAAAAAAAAAAAAAAAAAAAAAAAAAAAAAAAAACATTAAATATTAATGTCTTACAAATATAAATATTTGAGAATTTCCCTTTTGCACATTTTATAATTTATGAATGAATATTAAAAAATGCTTTTAAACCAATATTTCATTCTTTATTTAATTAACATATTCTTAGTTATGTTATAATTACTTAAATAATTAATTGCATGCTGGTAAAAATGTGCTTATTTATTACTCATTACTTAGATATTTTGAATAAAGATAATTGAATGGATTGCTTACTAATATAAGTAATTGAATAAATACTTAGATGTTTAATAAAATAAAACTAACTATTAACTAACAAAATATGTTCAATAAAATAAAAAATTGATAATGAAATAGAATATTTTTCTTTATATTTTTAATTTCAGAATATGAAATTATATTTATACAGAAAATTATGTAAGCAAACTTTCTTCAAATATTTTTTTCAGTTCCAACACCTTTTAATAAATATTTATAAAAAATTTTTATTTATTAAACATAAATTTCACTTTCTAAAGATTAGAGAAAGTAGAAACAATGTGATTACAATATTTATTTGCTTTTATATTTCCTACTGCAACTTTAAAAAATATATAATAAATATACATCAATATATAACTATTTTTTTAAATACTTTTCAAGGATAAAAAATTTCTATTAAAATTTTATTCCTTAAAATGAATTATTTTACAGTTTTAATTAATAATTGACATAAAATATTTTTAATATTTTACAAAGCCTATTACTAATCTCATTTGCATAATTCTAATGATATTACAAATAAATTAAAATTAGTTTTGGACCAATTTTATGGTAATTTCACTAGTAGTAAACTTACATCAACTTCCTAGAGGTTAAATAAATGACAAAGAAATTAACAGTTTTTAAATTCTAAGCTCTCAGTCTAAAACTCTTATTACTCTTAGATGTGAATTTTAATTTCTGGTCTATCTCAGGATGCTTTGTAGTAGTTATATAGGAACAAATTTTTGTAACACTCTACAAATATTTCAAAGATTCATAAACATAATTTTGAGATAATTTTATTGCTACATAAAAATTCAAGTAAACACAATTAATAATAAACTGGCCAATCATTCAAATCAACAGATCATATTAAGCAATCATAAATATTAAAATATATATTAAAAATTGAAAAATCAATTTTACAAACAATCAAATTTAAATCTATTGATACAAAGTTTATATTATAATAGCTAAAATTTTACCAAGTAATAGAGCATTCCTCATCTTTGTACTGAAACACTAAATTATACAGTTCAACAACTTCCTAAAAGAAAATTTTTAATTTTAATTTTATATTAAACTTTCAATAAACATTTATATACATCACATACTCTAACAAAAAATATTAAATTGTAAACTTACATTTCTATTCTGTGGATCAGCAACAACCTAAAAAGATATGTTACTTATAATTTTAAAACAATTCCATAAGATGCAAATTTTTACCAGTCATAATGAAAAAAAAAATCTTACCCCAATACTCATCTGTTGAAGCTGAAATAAAAATAAATGGCTATAGTGAAACTAACATAAATATTTATCATTAAAATTATGATATATAAATTTTCAGAAAATTATTTCTGTTTTTAAGATATAGTTACTTATATAAAGAAAATTTATGTTTAATAATTAAACTAATACTAGGAACTTCATAATTCTGAAATTACTTTTACTTTTCAAAATTTAAAGATTAAAAGCAGACAAAATACTTTATGAAATAAACACATTGAAAATTAGTTTAATTAACAATATTCTGTTATAAGTATACATACTCAGCAAATGCTAAGATAATTAGAAAATATTTTCTGAAAAATATTCCATTAAGATATTGTAAAATTTATCATATAATATTCTGATTACATAAACTAATAAATAATTTATTTCTAATTGTCATTCCAGAATAGCCGGCGCACATCTTGCCGAGCAGAATATTTTTTGAAACAGCACATGGGGTTCAAATTTTAAAAAAATTAAATTGTTAGTTGTAATAAACTTCTGCACAAATAAAGTAAGGAGGCGATCTGCTTAAAAACGATATGGAGCATGTGTGACATAAGGTCGGGAGTACGATTTAATGAATTATCGCCTACACTAGTGAATGGAACAGTGTCATAATTCCGGGACAATAACAAGTAAATATTGAATAATTTATATTAACAAGTAAAATCCAAATTAATTCACAAGTAAAATATTGGGAACTACTTTGATATAATCCCCAAATCGGAAATTTGGCGACTTTTTTTTTTCTTGCCAACCAAAATACCTGTTTTTAGCACCTTTTTCTCTCGCCAAGATGGATTCTCGCTAAATACAAATAATTAATACATAAAAAAACTTTAAAAAAAAATTCAAAAAATGGTACAAAATACAAGAAAATACTAAATTTGGCAACAACAAAACCCTTAAAGCTGAAAAAACCTAAATTAGCAACACCAAAATAAGAAACAGCAACCCTAAAAAGTCCGTAGGGACTGGCAGATTTGGTGCGTAATTTTTGGGGGGGTATATCAAAGTTGTTCCAAAAATTGCCCAGAAAATTTACATTTTTCATGCATATTTATGCAAAAGGTTTTACCGTGATAATAACACATTTTTAACAGCATAATTTAAAACGGGCAATTTTTTTTTTTTTTTTTTTTTTTTTTTTTTTTGTTATTAAAATTTAAAACTAAGCAACATTAAACGATTTGACTGGACATTGTTCTTTAAAAAAAAAAATATGATAAAAGATTGCTACTTACGTATTTTTTTTCAACAGCATCATAACAATTTCGAATTAAATCAATGAATTTTTTAACAGACTTTAATCCACAGTACTCATTCAAAATTTTTAATTCTATTCCTAAACACAGAAATTTTTGTCAAAAAATTTAATTAATAGAATGAAAACAATTTAAAGTATAAAAGTTAAAAAAATAAAAAAGCCGTTTTAAAGTAAAAGAAATCTTATATTTATTTTTAAAGGATAAAAATAAGTTCATACCACATAAATCTTTGTCTCCATAAGCTTTTTCAGGAAAAATTCCTCTTATATACGTGATTGCAGATAATGAAACTGCTATCAATTTCTTTATAAACAAACAAGAACCTTCCAAAGTAGCAAAATCAGGAAAAACTTGTTTCCACTAAGAATATATATTTTTAAATTAAGAAATTAATTTTTCATCTACAAAAATATTAATTTTAAAAATTAAAACTTGTGTTAATTTTATCAATTGCATACAAATATGCTTGAACTATATTTACAATTTATTTTCAATAAATTATGAATATATTCCAAGATACAACTTTAAAATATAAATGGAATTTACAAATAAAACCAAAAATTCTAAATGAATATATAGAATTTTCGTTGAGTGAAAATATATAAAATATCAAAAAATAACGTTCAAATTAAATAAACAATGAACAAAAAATAGGAGCACATAAAATTTATTTGTAATTTAAAATTTAAATTTCTTTTTCGTAATATTAAAACTATGAAAAAAGAAAAAAAAAAAAGATTCTAAAAACAGAAAATAATAAGGATGCTTACATTTTGGAAAGTTTTCTCTTGAGATATTTTCACAGCAGACATAATATTCACAAAATCTAATTGATAACAAAATTATTTTCGATAGGAAATTTAAAAAAAATATCACAAATATTGTTTGCTTAAAAGTTAAGTTTTAAATACACTATATCAGCACTATAATATTTCAGGTATTAACTTTAAACATTACTAATAAATTTGAAATATTAATGATAAGTTCGGAATGATTTCAAAAAAGAAGAAAATTAATTATTACTTTAAATTATTTCACTTAAAAGTTATTAATTTAATTACACAGGCATGAGTTAAGAATACTTTTGAATCATACTTGTAAAACTTTCAATATATTATAAATAAATTTTTAGTTATAATTTTAAAATAAAAACTGTTCTTCCAGTGGAACATGGAATATTTATTTGAAATAAAGAACAAAAAAAAAATTAAAAATTAAATTATCGTCTGTTATTTACGAGATGCCACCTAAAGATCAAAAGTTCATTAAAATATTTAGAATTTTATGATAAAGTTTAACATGATATAAATTTTATTTCAAATGAGGTCAAACATTCAAGTTAAAAATTTCTAAGAAATCCTTCTATCAAGAAATTTATGATAGAATTTTTACTCTTCAGTAAAAACTTTTGTATAAAAATTCAGGTTGTGCTGCCATCTAGTGCATGCTACTTGAAAAAATTGATTTTAATAAAATCGTTTTCTTAATAAAAAAATAAAAATAAAAAAAAAATAGAAATTTAACAACTTAAAAAGAAATTTTGAATTTATTTTCAAGTAGGAATTTTTTTTTTTGTTTATAACTATAGAGTGAAGAAATAAAAAGAGATACAACAAACATTTAATTTTTATTTCATATGTAATATAATACATAAGTAATAAATATGTATAGAATTATTTATACAGGCTCTTATTCACAAAAAATAACTAAGTTACTGTGTTCTAACGAAAAAAATATATTAAATATTTTCAGAACTTTTTACGTAACTTATGACTCCATAACACAAGAGGTAGAAAATTATTTCTAATTTGATTTTTCGGATGAAATACATCAAAATTTGTTTTTTCTAAACTTTCAAGGTATTTTCCACAAGAAACCTAAAGATAAAGAAAATTACATTATTCGTAAGCAAAAATACGTGAAAAAAAATTAAAACTTTGAAAGCATTAGATAAAATATGCGAGTATGAAATTAAGTAAGCTACAAATTAAATAAAATGACAATGAACTTGGTTCAAATTAATATGATTTAAAATCATATTAATACTTGAAAGAAAACGTCTGCGTACAATTGCACAGTAAACATTCTAGATTGAATAAAATAACAATATAGTACCAACATAAATTCAATTTTTGTATAAAGTACTTCTTTAATAATTCTTTAAATATCAGTAACAATTTTAGAAAGATAACAAACATGCTTTCTAAGTATTAATAATTAAAAGTTACACAAAAAGCTGTCAAAAAAAAAGTTTGCGTAAAGATGAGAAAAATCTTTAAAAATTAGCTTCAATAGACTTCCAATTAAACTTTAATATTTGGTTGGAAAATCTTTACGTCTAAGAGCCTCTTACAATCGTTTAAGCATAGATGTACTCGCTTGGAGGTTTTCGTAGAGGAAATATCACAGCATTCCCTCATAATCACTTTTTTCAGCATATTTTTCGATGGTATGTTATGTTGCAACGAATCTTGCATTCCAATAAGTCCCATAAATGTTCTATGGAATTTAAGTATGGCGATTGTGGAGGAGTAAGTAATTGAATTTTGATATTGTGCAACAGCTAAAGCTTTACGTTGTAGGCAGTGTGTTTTGGATCATTGTCTTGTTGAAACCAAAAGTCATCGCAAATGTTCAAATCTTGAGCACTCTGCTTCACATTTTCCTTTAATACATTTAGATATCCCATATGATCTAATATGGAATCAATAAAAGTAATCGATATATTCCTATTGCTCCAATGCACCCCCAAAACATTACCCCACCTCCACCGTGTTTAACTGAAGACACAACATTTTGTTTCTCAAAAGAAGTACTTCGTTTCCCCCACACCAGTTTATGTCCTTTGATGCTAAATATACAAAACTTGCTTTCATCAGGGAATGTTACTTTTTCCCAAAACTCAGAAGGTACATACTCAGGGGCTAAATTTAAACGTTTCTGGTTATTGACATTTGAAATATATGGCTTTCTACGAGCTACACGGTCATAACAGCCAGATTTTTTTCACAACTTTTCATATCGTATCTTCATGAAGAGATTTTTTTAAACCCCTTTCTTTAATATCAATTACTATTTGAGATACAGTAATCTACGGATCATGTATCTCTTTTCTTGTAAAGTCAACTTAGATGGACGACCACTCCGTATCTTTGAAATAACAGATTTCAATGACTTGTAATTATTGATCGCTCTTTGGATAGAAGAATGAATTTTTCCAGCTATCTTTGCCAATTGCTGGAAGAATTTTATCTACATTTCTTCGTTTTAAAATAATTTTTCTTTCATCTAGAACAACCTCTTTTCTTTTAGAATCCATTTTAAATCTACTTGGTTGCAAGTACTAATGCATCATGTCAACCAAAGAAAATTTTTTAGCATAATTTTTATTAATATTTCAGGATATTTTTGTTATACAGTTCGTATAAAAAAACATTGTACTTGTTTTTATTGCCATAGCAAAAGTGAAAATCTTTAAAAACACATATTTCATTTTCGTCGCCATGGCAACGGCGTTTTTGAAAACGCGGTATAAGCAAGGTACCAAAAGCGCATTTTCACCTCCAATTATGTAAATGGTATCAAAACAAAGTTAAATGCACACGCTTTCAGTAATCAATTTTTAATAGAATAAAAAGTAATTTCACACATACCTATGATTTTTTAATATTGTATTTTTGAAATAAATAATAATGTAAAAAAGAACCTTGTTTTTAACCGTAACTTTAAAACTACAACCGCAATCGGCACCGAGTACAGTAATAACAAAACTTTGACAAAAACAAACGACAGCCGTGAATTATATAACATATTAGCTTAGTGAACTAAATTGAGAATATCTTAAACATTTATAAATATTGTTATCGGAATTATCTTTAAAACTGACTTATATAAGTAAATCTGTCTCTTAAAATGTTTTCAAAGTATTTCACCAAATTAAATTGTGAAACCATGAACTCATTTGTTCAACTTGCTCGTATTCATGGAGTGCATCATATTAAACAGTTAAGTAACCATCGTCTTTATAATGCAAGTTATAAAACTCGACTTATTAAAAAGCCCGTGGTGAACGAATACCAGTTTTTCTGCTCTGATAAAGGCTTACCCAAAAGTAAAAAATATGGAAAAGGTAAAGGTCCCATTACATGGAAAACACTGTCCATAACGTTAGGAATAGGTGGCATATTCTTAGCTGGAATGCTATATTTTAAAAGAGAAAAGCAAATGCGTATAGAAAAACAAAGAAAATTGGAATTAGGTAAAGCTGCAATTGGTGGTAAGTTTGATTTAATTGATCATACTGGAGTACCTCGCAAAAGTGAAGATTTTTATGGCAAGTGGCTGTTAATTTATTTTGGTTTCACCCATTGTCCAGACATTTGCCCTGAAGAAATTGAGAAAATGATAGCTGTAGTAGAGGATCTTGATCGAAGTAAAGAATTACCCAAACTTACACCACTTTTCATTTCTGTAGATCCAGAAAGAGACACTGTTGAAGCTGTAGCTAAATATGTGAAAGAGTTTTCGCCAAAACTTATTGGTTTGACTGGATCTAAAGAAAAAGTACATGAGGTTACAAAGGCATATAGAGTTTATTACAGTGCAGGACCAAAAGATGTAGATGACGATTACATTGTAGACCATACTATCATAACTTATTTAGTTGATCCTGAAGGCGAATTTGTTGATTATTATGGGCAAACTAAATCTTCTGAGCAAATTGCAAATGCAATTAGTATGCAGATGATAAAATACAAAAAGGCTCATCAAGGTTCATGGTTTTGAAAAATAAATTATTTATATTAGTAGTTTCTAATCAATTATTAAAAGTTTTTGTATATATTTTTACATATAATTTAGGAGTATTGTTATAAATATTTTTTTATGTAACACAAAGCTGTGAAAAAAATTAAGAATTTCTATAAATTGTAGATAAATTAAAATACTGATAAAAAAATTTGATTTTTGTTATATTTTTTCTTGGTCTTTGCATTAATTTTTAGTGTTATTAAATGCATCATAGTTTATTGATATTAGTGGCATTTTAATTTTAAAACAAATTATTACATTATATTTCTGATAGAATTAAAAAATTTATTATATTTTTATTATGTAATGTATTTTAATTATTTCAAAAGTTATTATACAATCTAAAATATTAAAAAACAAGCATTTCTTTCAGCTAGTTCTTTCATGTGTTAAAAAATAGGTTTTAAGTTATTTTCAATACAATTATTTATGTGCTGTTTCTTACTCTTGCAACATAACTTCTTATTCATAGGTACTATCACTATCCCATTCCTGCATATATGTTTTAACTTTAAACTATGAGGATTCACAATTTATTTAATTTCATTTTGTTATTCTCAGATATTTCACATGGTTCTTGCAGATCTCATCAACATAATCTATTCCTAACTTTTATAAATCTGGTTCTATTAAGTTTTGGCACCTCATTATAAACTTTATTATAAGGCAATGTAAACATTGATTACATGTTGCTTTTTGGGGTTTTTTTTTTTTAGCTAATTGGTTATATCTACAGATTACCAAGGGGGGGGAATTATGAGTTTTATGCACCCACCCTAGCACATATAAAAATACATTCAAAAATGTGCATGCAGACTTATTTCCTATATCATAAAATAAAATCTGCTTTTTGCAACTTTTTTCATCTGATAAAATTTGGCAGATTAAGTTCTTTAGCAAACTAAAATTTTAGGATATAGATTAAAAAATGGAATCATTCCACTAATGGGGAAACTATAAACTTTATACAATTAATGTTTTATGCCTTATTTACACTGTATATCTATAATTTAGTGTTCTATCTTTCGGCTATGAATACTTAATGCATAACTAATATCCCTCAGAATTGTTCGAGGATGGATTGAATTTTTTGTGATTTTGTCAGAGTTCAATTAATGGAATCATACCCAAAAACAAGTCTAATGATATTTAGAAAAAATTTTTTTATTATGCTTTATTATAAATACTTTCTTGCCACAATAAGGCTCTAATTAACAAATAAAATCTATTTTATCTTGAAGTTCAAATTACTCTAATTATTCAAAATCTAAATCCAGATAGATATAGCTATCAACAAGTTTAATGATTTGCTATTTTAAAATCTCAGATCATTAGTTTTCTTAGACATATCTAATTTTATTTTTTCCGTTATTTTGCTATATTTCTAATTTAGTTCTGGGTGACTCAAATATTCTTTTTGCTTAGAGGTCTAGCAAACAAAATTTACTCCATTAAGATATAAAGTTGACTGAAATTTTTGTCTTTCAATAATATATATATATATTATTGCGGACTCATGAATAATTTAATCATGATAAAAAAATTTCTATAATATAAAATTTATTCCAAAGCATATTTGGATATTTTATTCAAAATATAAAAACAATTTAGAAGCTGATACAAATTTTTTTTTATTATAAATTACATAAAATAACCTTTATTAAAGAAAGAAAAATATTTCTTTCTTTAATAAAGTTTATAAGAAAAATATTTCTTATAAATAATTTTAAATTATTAAAAAAAAAATATAGTAAAAAAAGCAAAATAATCTAAATTCTTATTTTAATGTTAAAAAAAAATGTTTTATTTCCTTCACCTTGTTATTACCTTATATGATGAACTTTAAACTTACTTATATGATGAACTTTAAACTTATTTACTTGCCATCTTATTTAGAAAAATCAACTAAGCTAATTCTTCCTCAAAAATAGCAATAATTTTAGAGTATTTTTTAGTAGAAAATTATTTAAATTTTTAATTGACTGAAATAATGTTATTAAACATAATTTCAGAAATAATAACATTCAGAAGTTAATGCCACCAATAAATAGATAATAAATATAAAAATTGTCTGTATAAAACTTAAGTTTCTTTATATTGTGGGTTTATTGCTTTCTTTTGCTTCTTTTTTATTTAAATATCTTGTACAAAAGGCTATTATAATTTTATTCTGAAAAATTATGTCCTTTTTCATGAATTAGATTACTTTTTACTAACCTCCACCTCCAAATATCAACCATCCTACATCAAAGGATTTTACTTGAAACTAAAATCCTTAGATAATATACAAAAATAAAAAGATTGAAGTCAATACAAATTTGTTTTCAAAATTTGAATCAAAACTTATTGCATTGGAATGCAAAATGATAGTAATTATATTGCAAGATCAGTTTAAAGTAAGAGCAGTTTTGGTAAATTACTATTGGATGCTCATTGTTCAAAAATATTTGATAATATTTAAAATAAATGTATCAGTTAAAGTGAAGTCTGCTCTATCTAGAAGAATCCATTATAGTGATAACCAGAATTCTTAGTAAAGTGGAGATCCAACAAAATTATCAAATCATGATGTTCTTGTTTTTTACATTGTGTTCAATTTCTATGATAAAAGATTACATTTAGAAAATACTAGTTTTTGCTGTAGTTGAAGTCATATATTATAACAATCTTAAAATTACTTGTAATACTTGAATGATATATTTTTAAAAAATTGTAATTCTTAAATGTGTTTTTTTTTTTTTTTTTTTTTTTTTTTTCCCCCCGTGAACTGGCATTTTATCCTTGTGTTATGTGAACTCTAATTTTTTAAATTATTATTAAAGTGGTAAATTTTTGACAACAATAATTTCAATTTAAAAAAAAAAAAGATATAAAATTAGTTTTTTGACAATAAAAAAATATTGAAAGAGAAATAAGTTGTGAGTTATGAATATTATAAATATGCATACTTTAAATGTTATACTGGTACAAACAAATTATTTTTCAAAAGATTATTTGAGTTTGAGTCTATCAGATTCCAGAAGTTTTAAACATAGATGATTCATTGATATTTTTATATGTATATCATTAAGACTCTCTTATAAAGTTAAACCACAAAAGAAAATATTTTAGACTCTATATAAGACCACAATATTTATTTCCTTTACCTTCAGATAATATATATCAAAGTGTAAGGCAAACAAAAGATTATAAAATAAATTTATGTACAAATAATAATTACATTTGAACAAAAAATAAAATATAGCCTATATATTTGTTAATCTATTAAGATCATATTTGTTTCTGTACTTCATAAATGCATTAAACATTAATCCATCATATTAAAAGATTTATTAACCTTTTGAAATTAATATATTTTGTAAGTAAAAAAAAAAATAAATGTAAGAAAGTTTGCCAAAAAACTAAAATCCCAAGAAAAAGATTATTAATTAAATTAAAATATCAAAGTTTTCTTAAATGTTAGTTTAATTTGATTACTATTATAAAATCTATTAAAAGCCTCCTCTATTTGTCAAAAAATAGATATTAATTTTGCCTTTTCTAGAAATTTTTATGAATTTACGATAATATATATTTTTGCTATCTTCCCAACTATGTTTTTTTTTTTGAAATGCCATCTTTAATTTAATTTCTCATTTGTTCATGATTAAGAAAGTGAATAATATCGAGCTAAAATAACATTTGATAAGTCTTGTATTTAATAAATAATATATTAGATAAATTTTAAATGAATTGTGCCGTATTTTCCTGTATATAATACACGGATTATATGTTAAAAAGTTTACAATTTCATTGTGCATATTATATGCTACCAGAGATAATCTGATAAAAAACATTCTCCATATCAGTAAAGTTTTGAAAGAAATGCTGCATATGTTTCATTAAATAAATAACAGATGACACCATGACCCGGCTGACTTTTTTCAGCTATAATCAGCTTTGTCCAATTACGTTCAAGAACAAATTTGGTTCCTCAAAAAGATATTACAATTGCAACTGGCTATTGTCATTTCATATTTGGTCTTGACTAGCATTTTTCTGAAAATATTCAAATTTGTATATTGCCAATTTAAGCAAAACTTAAAAGTTAAGATACATAGCAGATTTTAAACTAAAATCTATAGGGAAGGCAAATAAAAAAATGTCAACAAACATGTTAGAGATGAAAAACAAATTATAAATTATATCATGTACTGTACAAATGAAAAAATATATCCAATGTGCAGTTAAAATAATCCATTTCTTTCATTTAATTATTAACTAAACCAATATATTTTATTTTTAAGATATGTCTAATCTTATTTTAAAATGTATTAAAAACTAAAAATTGATAAGTTTTACTAGAATCTTCTCAGAATTATCATGCTTGATCGATCTTGTGCTTTTATTTAAGTTTATGAAACTTTACAATTAGGTGGAGTCAAACAGATCTTTACATGATAAATTTTTTCTTTGTACATTTTGTTATATTTTTAATCATAGTGTGTATTTTTTATTTTATGTGACACCCACATTGATAGCAATATATATTTTCCACTATTCGCAGAAAAAGATTTGAAAAAAAGCTTTTGCGGATAATACGCCGCTGTGGGTTTTCTACATTAAAATTTGGAATTATAATCAACAGGATTTAATGTGACAACAAATATTGAAAATTAATTGAGCTTATTTTTCAAATCTTTACAGAAAAAGAAATGCACTTGTCTAAAGAAATTTCACAGAAAATTAGTAATCAGTTTTTATAGAAGATGGACCCTCACAAAAATCAGTTACACAAGAATATTAAATATACAATACATACTAGATTTTTATCTTTTTTTTTTTTTCTTGTTAATTTATTGCATTGAATTTCCAATAGTTCATTTCAATGTCTGATTAAATCTTCTACTGATACAACAACCCAGTATGGGCTAGGGTTGTTTCAAGAATTCATTTCCATTTCATTCTTCTTAGAGATGGTAGTAATCATTGGTAATGCAGTCTGTCCATCTTAATTAGGATCTGCTTGTTTCTCTGGTTCCTATAACTTTGTAACTAAATATTTTATAAGTAAAGGCGCAAGGCTATAATTCTACAAATATGTGCAGCAAATTTCATTTGTTGGATTTTTTACAAACTTTACAATGTCAATTTCTTTAATAATTAAATTATTAAGTTCATTAGGGTATCTATGTCTTCATTGACCAACGATATTAACCACACCAAAAACTTTCCTGAGTACTTTTATCTGATTAAAAATTTCTGATAAAATTTTTATAATTTCATAAGGTAAGTTCTAACAATTCTGTTACCTAATTAAAAACGTTTATTCTTTTTAGAAATCTTTCTAGAAGTAGAAAAATAGTTCTAAAAAAAGAGATGTAAATGAGAATGTAAGAATTTTAAATATTTTATCTTCCACTAATTAAAGGTAAAGTTGAGATTTTAATTAAAAAATTATGTTTTAGAGAAATTTTTAATTAAGTTTAATATTCCCCTTCATTCTATAATGTAAAATTAATTTAATTAAATTTATATTTAAAACCAGCTTTATCTGAAATCTAACTGGCCTACAGTGCAAAGTTTATCATCCTTACTATGCAACCTAAAAACTAACATACTGTAGTTAAACTGATTGTGATATAGAAACCTGAAAATGTGTTTTTCTGTTGAGTTGGTAAGGTTCCAAAAGCATATTTACTCCTATTATTAGAGTTGAAAACAAAATTTCATATTATTTCCTGGATTTTAATTAAAAACACTGAAATGTTGGTTTTGGAATTCACTGAAACCAATAAACCTGCCTCTGACATTATTGTTAGAAATAAATGGCATTTTGAATAAATAGTTGAAAAAATGCAAAAGAATATTTACATAAAACTAATACAGAAAATTGAGAGCCTATATTTTGCATCTTGACCTCAAGAGACATAAATTACCACGATCACAATCGAAATATGCGAAATCATTAAAATAATCTGAGAATAAGCCAGATTTCATTTGCTATCTCACTTATCCTAATGGAATTATGATCTTTTAGTGAAAAAAATATTGCTTTTTCTACTTTAATTCTAAGAATTATTGAACTCACTCAAACATTAGTTAACAATAAATTAGCTTTATCCTAACTAAAGATTCAAACTAAAGATTCAAGCGACAGATGAAACAAATCATGGTGTACCTAAAATTATAATGGAATATTTAATGATCAAATTATATTTTTTTCATAAAATATTGGGGAGTTATGGTCATAAAATAATAAATGATATGGTTAAAGTTTTAGATGAATATAGTATATTGATTAGTACATATTTAGGTTTCTAAAGAGAAAATTAAAAATAAATCATGTATAAAAAAATTTTTAAAAATGGACTAGATATTTATAAAGTAATAAACTATTTATTCAATGTTTAGCAAAATGTGTGTATTAAAAAATAATGAAGAAAATAAATCACTTTTGATAGAAGTGAGGATTTTGAAATAGATGTCGAATATGGTTCATAAATTGCATAGTTCTTTGACACTTTGTTTTTAGATTTATAAGAAAATAATTGGACTGTCTATCGAAATATCAATGAATCTTCTAATGCAAAGTATTTATTCATTAAACGGCAGATATTAGATGCACTTCTTTGAAATAACTTTTTCATTTCATAAGTTAAATGATGTGTTAACAGTTTAGTATGAGTTTTTTATCACATGGAAAAAGATTTAGTTGAGTAATGTGTAAGAGAGTGAGTAAGTGAAAAATTCAATGTATGGTCAAAAAAATATTTACATACAGTCAAGGAAGAATGGTATTCTAATATTATTTCATCAACTAGAAATGAATAAATTTCTAAAGAGTTATTTTTCAACATTTTAATAAATTAGTGAAATTTCTCCAGAGCAAAAATCCTATTCTTCATATATGCTGATTTATATGATTTTGTTAAAGTTTTCTTTAATATAAACATGCCTAAATATTTGACATCATTACTATTTGTTTAAAGAAATGTCTCTAAAAAAGCTTGTAAAGCAGTGTGGAGATAAATGTATACATGTTTGTGCATTTGCTCATAAAATGCTGTTGATTTAAGGAAAATTTAACTATTCATGAATAAAACTACTATACAGATCCCTCTGAACAGCTAATCAGGAAAAAAACAAATTTGATTTAAAAAACACAAAATGATAAATATTTTATTTATTTAATTAATTAATTTATTTATTTATTTTATGTATGTATTTAGCTCAGCTCTTACTTTCTTTCATCTCTGAAAAATTGGACTATTTATTTGAAGTCAGAGTTTATAACACAGGTTAAATGTTAAATTATACAATGGGGATAGAACAAGAATTGGTAGTTTCATATCTTAGAAATAACTAAAGATAAGTATCCAAAATAAAATTTTTAACTATTTTAATAAAATCTGCTATGACTGCATTTTCAGAACTTTTAGTTGATGGATCTTTCAGTATTATGGATGTTGTCATAACCAATGGGAGAACAATGTTAAACGTGCAAAAGTATGGAATAGTGTATTGGCCTGATCAAATATTATTTATAAATTCAAAATATTTGATCAAAAAGCACAATAATGATCAAGCAAAATAATGAAAAGCACAATAACTGTTAATTCTAAAACAAGCTTCTCTCATAGAGAAAACTAATCAGATATTTTCTGCGCCTAAAAAAAGAAATTTTTTTAATTCAATAGTCTTCTCTCTCTCTCTAACATCACACTCTATCCCAGGTTCTACATATTAACATAAATTATCAGTGTACAGTGAAACAAAAAAACAATAAAAATCCTCAAATTTAGAGTTTAAGTAAAAAATACAATCGTGTAAAGGAAACTAATCTCTTTTGGGAGAAAATTATACTTTTTAAAAATACTAATTTATACTCATTAATTTTTTAAAATTGCAAAATCAATAATAAATATTTTAACTTAAAATTTTCAGTCTTGCCAATTTTTTAAAATGGCACTCCTGTAAAGATTTTCACCAGATTGCTTAATTTCTTAACTGTATATATTTTGTGAATTTTTGAAACTGCTGAGGCATATTAACAGGTATATTAAAAGTGGCATTTATCTAGATGATTAAAGTTTAATAGGATAATTTAAAAATTATTAGAACAACCACACTTTCATGTTTCTCAATTTTTACATCTGTTCTTGATAAATAAAAGTTATAGACATTCATACAAAGAATGTTCTGTAATTTAAATTAAGAAGAGAGTGAGAAACAACTTCAGCTTGTTAAAGATAGGGAAAAAATAGCTACAAAGATATATTAAAGAATTATTAGACAAAATTTATGAACTCTGAATAAAAAATATTGCTCACAATTATAAGATTGATATTTTGAAGTGACAATTCAGTTAGATTAATTTGCAATAATATTTATATGAAAGAAAAAAGTCCAAATTTATTTCGTTATTTACTACTATATAAATTAAAAAGTATGTCTCAACTTAATACTAAAATATGCCTCTAAAGTTTCTTTTTCATTTCTAAAATTTCCTTTCAAAGAGAAAAACTTTTTAGAATTGTGGAAATAAAAATTAATATTTAATATAAGCTTGAAAAAAAATTGTCACTTAATAAATGAATAAGTAAATAACCAGCTACATATTGCTATACTTGACAGTCATTTTATCCCCTTTAAAACAGATTTTACTATTTTTTCCCTGAAATACTTAATAGATATACTATCACCATTATAAGCTAGAAATAAGGACAAACAAAAGGAAAAATTCAGTATTATTAATCTTTTCTTTATAATTTGAATTTTCATTTAAAATTATTAAATATTTAAATTCATAAATTTAATTACAATATTTTTATTTTCCCCCAATAAAATTATTTTCTGAAACTATTTTCTATCTATCACTATTACAATTATGTTCATACATTCTAAATTTTATTTTAACCTTTCTCATATATTTATTGAGTACTGCTGAAAACTGAAATTTTATATTTATTTTCCATCCTTCATATTTAAACTGAACTGCAATTTATAAGTTTTTTATAATCAAGTTGGTGATTTCAAATGTTTTTTATTGTAATTTATTTCATGTGGAGAATTCAATTTTTAAGAATTGATTTTACAGTTAAATTTCAATATTTATCTTATTTTATATTTATAAAAATAAAAAAATCGAGCAACAAAACCATGTATTGTTTATAATACACAACTAGTCTGCAAAAAATAAATTCTTAATTCCTATTCTGAAACTGTCTATTACACATAAACTTTATAAGCTAAATCATGATGGAAATTCATGATCAATTCTCTTTTTATATGCAGTTGTGGAGCTGTGAGTACTATAATCGCAATAATATTTTATCTTTCTTCATTAACTGATTTCTATATCTACTATACAAGCAAGAAGGAAAGGTTGGTACACAAAGCTGTTATACTTTTTT
>JAPDSC010142607.1:0-10470 GCA_026290005.1 Latrodectus geometricus
TTTACATTTAATTTCTAAATTTATAATGAAATAATATTTGCTTAACCTGTTTTAATATATGATAATACTTCAATAAAATCTTAAACGAGGATATATGCGTAATTTACATAAATTACTAACAAAAAGTAGTTTGGAAGATGTAAAATTCCTTAAGTGAGTTATGATAATAGTAAGTGTTCAATTAATTATTAACTAATATTTGGAAATTTTTATTAACATATGTAAATAAGTATTTGAAAGGTCTTAAAAAACTTATAAACAAATATTTTCGTCTGTAGAGATTGTTTCTTAAGCCCGAATAATTGATTTGCATCATTCTTACACTAAGAAATAATATTCTTGTGAGGAATTTTTATGTACTTAAACGAGCTATAATCAAGCGAAATGGTTAATCTTTAAAGCACTGTTGGGTACATTTTAACTTAAGCCATGGAGGAAATTTATGTAGGATTTGCTGTTGGGTGGATTTAAACTATTAACCACAATTAGAGCACTCGAAATTGCACACAACGTATGTTCTAATGAGTACTGCAAGAGATTAAGAAAACAAATACCATCGTGACAAAAGATTGGGAAATCTGTGGAGGAAAATATTAAGGAATGTAGTAGTAACATCGTCTTACAAAGCCTATTTATAAATAGATACGTCATTTTCAAATATTTAAATACTATGGATTTAATAAAGAACAAACATGGAGAATATATTTATATAAAATATTAACAAAATATTCCAAATAAATTTATGATATATCATTTCATGCAAAAAGAAATTATCTATTAAATTCGTCATTTTATTAATAAATAAATAAATTTTATAAAATCAAAAATAAATCCTTTTTCTTTTTTTATTTAAAGAATGCATAAAATATATAAAATGCTTTTGTAATGATATAATATGGTAGAGATTTCAATTCTATAACATTTTACAAATAACAAATAAAAAATAACATTAATATAAAATATTTCAATGCAATATAAGTATAATTTTTCTGCCTTGTAAAGTTATTATCTTTAAGGAGAGAAAATCCGTCAAAATTTCTTACTGACAAAGAAGCTCCAAGTGAAATGAAATTCTATCAATTTTTTTTTATTTTAATAAATATTTACCTATACAAAAAATTTAAAGTGATTTTTAAGGAGAGAAAATTAAAAAATTTAGGACCTTATTTTAATCATCCTATATGTTTTCATTTGTCGCTTTAAGAATCAAGAAATTTCGTATTTTTTTAATCACTCTATTAAAGTGTGCAATAATTTAACCAATCTAATATGTGTGCTTGAAAAAAAGTAAAAAATTTAAATTATAAATAATAATAATAATAACAACAACAATAATTTCGCATTGCCGTACTACAGAATTAGAAATATATATTTGTAAAACTAAGCATTAAAATATCTATCAAAAACATGCAAACAGAATTTTACCCCAAAATATTTCTAATTGCTATTATTTTTAAAATATGAAGAACAAATTCGTTTTTTACAATGATTATATTATGAAAATGAAACAATAATGTATCTGATTTCAATTTTGAGTAGTTTTGGAAAGATTGTATAAGAATAAATTATAATATAACTAAAAGGGATGCACTTAAAATAGATGGTGTATATGAAGTTACTGATTTTACAAGTATATGGAATAATTTAATACGTACTGATAGGATTAGTCTTAATTAGATTTGAAATTCGGGATGGTTTATCTATGGCTTAGTTATGAAACAATTATTGGCTCTCGAAAATTTCCTTGTGAGGTAATCAAGATCAAGTACTAGAATACTGATACATCTAATTGTATTTGATAACACTATAAAAAATTTAACTTGTATTCTTTAGCTTTAAGAAAATATCATAAAAAGGTAAAATACTCACAGAAAATTTGTGTTTGATAAGAATATTTTGTTTTCTCATTTAGCCAAACATACTTAAAGAAAATCTATGTAATCGCTTTTCATTGTTTATGTGTGTATTGAAAATTTATTAATTAAATATTTTATCTCATATTATTTTCTTGAACGTCAAAAGCTCCTTTATTGTCTTTAAGTATTTAAAAATATTAGTACTCAATTTTCTTTAAGAAAATTTTCCAGAAAATTAGAATTTGATAAAAAATTGGTGAAGAAAAAATTTAGTATACTTCTTTAAGAAAATAAATTTCGTAGTATTATGAATTTTACTTATTTGTAGACTCAGATTCGCTTAAAATTAATAATTTTTTAATTATTATCAAAATTATTAACGTTAATAAGTGAATACAAATTACTTTGTCCAAATTTGGAGTTTTATCTAAGTTGTAAAAAAAAAAAAATGATAATTCCAATCAAGTGAATCTGTTCCCAGTTTTAATAATTAAATAGAACTGCATATTAAATTTTAATGTAATAGGGAAAAATATTTGAATAATTTACTTTTGAGAAATGATTCCATTGAATAAAAAGTTCTGCAAATTTAATGATTCCATTGAATTAAAAGTTTTGCAGAATGTAGTGACAACCAATTAAACAATTACAAAATATTCAAATCGTAAGTAACCGCAAATAGGTAAAACTGTAAATAGAGAAGTCTTAATCTTTTTAATTTTGACTGTCGTAAGCATACATTACACCTCCAAATGAAACATACGAAATAATATATGAAGAAAGATTGAAAGAAAAAAATTCTGACCATTCTAAACTGCTGTGAAGTGACCAAATCTATATTCATCATACCAGCTGAATTCAGTTTATAAAACGTGAAAAAGCCAAAATCAGTACTTTTTCATGAGATTCAAAAAAATTTTTTTTATATATTTTACTCACATCCTCTTGAATAGAGTTAACACCTGACAAGTACTTGTAACTGAAATTGGGTGCTTAAACTATGCATTATATTGATAATAGTTAAAACTATTTAAACATGCACATTTATCATGAAACTACTGATTTATAAAGAACTTTTTAAGAAGTATTCATTAAAAATTATTTTGGACTTAATTTTATAATCTCAAAATATGGGTAATTATTAAACAAAATATAAAAATAGAATACAACTGAAGAAATGTTTTATAAAAATAGAATGCTCATATTGATGTATTTTATTTATTTTATTAACATTTCAATACATTAACAGATTACTAATTTCGTTTTATTTTACTAAGTAATGTAGTCTATATGTAAAAACTCATAGAAAAATCTATTTAGTTATCTCATTAAGACGAATAAATATTGAGAAATAATACATATTAAAAAACATTTATAATGTATAAATATAAAAAGTGCATTTACAATAAAAATATAATTAACATAATAAAAATAAAGAGAAGAATCATCCACTAAATTATAAACAAATTTAAATTAGTTATATAACACACACTTTTCAGTTTTAAATTATGATTTTGGTGATGTAACTGTCTTGATAGCTTGGCGAGACAAAGAAAGTTATATTGCCAGACAGTCGCCAAATTTCCTAAATAAACAGTCGAGATATTTGCAGGATAGCCTTTCAACCTCGTTTCGTAATCATGATAATGAATTATTGTACTATGCTCTTTAAAATACTATTATTTAGTAATATATTATGTCCTATATAGTTAGGCAAATCCTTATGTTATAAGTAACTTTTACTTTCAAAAGCTTTATTATATATATATTTGCACAAAAGTTATTTAAATAATTAGTAAAATGTTTTTTTTTTAATTTATATGATAAAATTTTAAATATAATTAAATGTACTTATTTTCTAATATAGTTTAACATATGTTTTCAAATATAGCAATTTTGAGTTTAATAATAATAAGAAATATTTAATTCATAATTGTACATATACTACGTAAATAATCATACCTTTTATTTGTTTTAATAGTTTTTTATAGTTATTGCTCAGTCGTCAGAAAAAAGTTTTCATTTATATTTTTACAGTAATTATTGTATCAGCAATTATTTTAAATGCCTAAAAACTATTTGCATTTTTTTTACATTTATATTTAATTTTTATTAATTATTTGATTTTAATATTGCATAAATATTTATGAAATTCTTATTGTCCCTGCTAGATTTTTAAATAATAATTATTAATTCATTAGAAATTTGTTTTAAATAGATTTATTTGTTTATGTAGAAGTAATTAAACTGGGTTTTTTTTCTACATTTCTTTTCCAAATGTTTGCTCAAAGGTTATAAGAAAAATATTTATATTTCTTAAAGAAATGTTCTTTTTATGACAGTTAAAATTATTGCCTTTGAATGGATAATAATAAATTAAAAAAAATAATAAAACACAATTAGATATTTGGAGAATTTTAAATAACCTTGCAAATATGGAAATGTAAGCAAACGCTTAAAGAACAAGATTGTTCAGTTTGTTAAATATCGAGTGTTTATATAAAAGAAGGATGAAAATTCAGAGTTTTAAGCTGTATACTAATTTCCTATAGTTGATTAGTGCTAGGATGTTTAAAAATTTTTGATTCTTACACTTGAATTATAATTTAGATTTATTTAACTTTGCTTTACTTTTATACACTGTTTTTTTAGATGTTTCATTTATATGTACTCATTTATATGCACTTTTTGGCATCAAATACATTTTAAATTCTTATTTGAGACACATTATCTGATAAGAATAAGAAAACATCATAAGAGGCTTCCACAAATGTTGGCATTTATGTAGTTTACAATTTTCTCATTTAAATTTTATTAATTGTGCCACTTTTAAAATTAAGAATCTCAATTTGTGACAGCTAAATTATTTTTAATGTAACTACTTATATACTTTAAATGAAATGTGTGCTTGATTTTTTAAATAAATTAATCGTCATAAATAAATAAAATTAATAATATCTTAGTAAAAAAAATTAAATTATGTTCACACGTTGTTATAAGATAAATGACCAAAAATCTTTCAGCAGAAAAAACCACGCAAGAGTCAGTATGAGAGCCTAAAATATAATGATTTTCTTCTTTGTACAACACCAACACACACACCTATAAGCAATAATCATTTGATTTTAAAATGAGTGTTATTCCTAGTTATTATCCGGATAGCTTTGATATACTCGCCAAATTTATAGTATCATCCTTTTCAGCAAGCAGTGCTATATTTTCATTTTTCCTCTTTAAAAATGAGAATAGTGTGAGGAAAACATGCATAACCTTCTGAAGTTGATTGAATCTTAATAATCAGAAGAAATTTCAAAAGATGTAGTTTACTTCGTTTTTCTACATTCAGCAGCTACTTTTCTACAAATTAGTGAACTTCATGAAGCAATTATATTTAGACTTAAAACATCAAACTATGATCAATTATACTGCAACTAAGAATCCATTTTAACTTTATACATAGCAAAAGATTAAACCAATTAAATTATTTCAAGATTAATTACAGCATTATTTAATAAAACATCTGATTAAAATGTGGAATTCTTCCATTATCAAGTTAGTTTGTTATATTTAAGTTTAATATAACTTATTTTCATTTTAAAAATTTAAATCAAATAGACTTTAATTCTATCAAGAGTGACTTACTATGTAAGCAGAATCTCATTAATTATATACAATTATAAATATATTTCGCTATATCTTTGTATACATATTTGTTTGGAGTTGATATTATATCAATGCAAACTTTACCAAATGATCATAAAACCAAGTATTATTGTGCCTTTTAACTATTACAATTAAATATATTTTAAGGAAAAGTTTAGAGAGTTCTTTTACTTTTTTGTTTTTATATTTTCTCATTATTCAGTTGCATATTTTACCATGTTCTTTTACAAAGTGCGCAAAAATATTTTATGTCTATTGTATAACAAGTTTCAAGATAATAACAAATAATGATTCATAGTTATATATGATATCCGAGTATATAATAATATTTTATATATTATCGTATGAGTTCGCATCCATTTATTAGAGATTACAGGTTGTATTCTGAATTATAAATAAGTTTTAAAATAAGTAAGTTTGGTCAGAAAAAAAAGAAAAATTGTTTTATAGGTAAATAAAAAGTAGGCATGAAAGGAACCTCAAATATTAAAGCTGAAATCATTGGATAATCTTACATTTTATTTTCAATTAAATTTTGTGATGTTATTAAGTGTTCATGAAATTATTTCCGAAAATACAAACTTAAATGAAAGGCTTATTATTTTATATAGTCTTCCAAATTTAAAAAGAAGATGTAATTTTTTTTTATAATATAGTTTTGCAATAAAAAAGGCTTAAACTCGCACCTATTATATTTTTATGCATAACATTTTAATTCATTATGCATCAGATTTTTATTTTATATTTAAATATGAAATAAAATTTTTGAATGGGAACACCATGTTTGTCTTGATGTTGTCAAGAGTCAAATGGTGCTGAATGTTAACCACATTTACTGACACACAATGTTATTCAATCCAGAGCATAACATGGTCAATTAGACTGATGCTTTTAGAATCTTGTTTGAAATGACCTCTAATATTGTTTGAGTTTAAAATTTTCATTTTTTAAAATTCTTATTTAACTTATTTCAGAGTTGCATAGAAATGTTTCATTTCTTTAACAATATCATAATGTTACATGAATTTAAATAGTTGATATTTATGTAAAAAAGGCAAAGGTGAGAAAAAGTCATTATTCATGTTTTTTGGGAAAATTAAACATAAAAAGCATCATTAATTTTTACTCTGATTAATATTTATTTAAATTAGCTCTTGAGAGTTTTGAGATAAAATTTGCTTTTTTCTTTTTTTCTTAGAAATTTTTTTTAAAAGATTAGTTTTAACAGTTAAAAAGTATTTTTACTATGTATTCATTTTCAGTTTCACTGCACATTTTTAATTATAAATGATTTTTTTATAACTTAAAGCATATTAAGTAAATATTTATAATTTAAGCCATTCTATTTATTTATGCCATATTTATCATAATCTTACCATTCATTAAATTAGGAATCTATTAATCTATAACGGACATTTGTAAGCATTTGTTATATATCATAACCGTAATGTGTCATGGGATAAAGTACGGTCGAAGTTCTACCATACCAGGAAATCTGGAAGAAACGAAAAAAATCTGAATTATTAGATGCTAGATCAAGACTATTCGGGAAGAAAAAGAATTAAACTATTTCTATACTTAAGGTGTGTTAAGAAGTTATGCTTGTTTAATATAATGGTTATCATATTAATATTTCCATCTCTGATTTCATGAAACGCTTAATTAATGATTTCGATGTATTCCTCAGCATTTATTCTTGACTCAAAAATTTAATTTATATTTTTTCCTCTTTCTTCTTTCATCCTAATTTTCCTGATCCTAAAGTAATTTGCAAAAAATTTTAAAATGCCTCAGATTATGGTATTAATTCCATGAACTGCCTTAAATTATCTTAAACTCATTTTTTTATTCTGAAAAACTCCTTTCTTAAGATGTTACTGTTCCCTCAACATATTCAACCATAATTCCTCGAAAACCATGCAGTGGAAATGGAATCTAAAATTTACCCCTCAGAACTTAAGCATTTCTTTATTTAAGATATCGACTTGTATTATTTATCCTTTTCTTTCCTTAATTTAATTCTGTGGAATACTTTTTTTAAAAGTTTTAGTGTGATTTTATAAAATTTAGTCTTGAGTCCATAAACTTCTTTCTACAATTTTACAATCTTAGAACCATTTCCTTTTTTAATAAGTTCTTTGTTACGATCTGGACTGCCTTAATATTTGATCTTGATTCCATTCTAATTTCATATTTTGATCCTGAGAAACTGCTTACAAAATTTCATTAAATCTCAAATGTAGTCTTTATTTCACAAGGTTTTTTCTCTCTTTTCAGATTCACTTCCTGTTATGAGAAGTTTTTGCTTATGATTTCGCAATGTCTCAACGTAATAAAATAATATACAAACGGCTCTCTTTACACAACTTTAAGTAGTAAACCTTGGATAGCATCATAATTACCATAAAAACTGCCTCGTAAAGGAAACAACGGATACAATAACAAGATTTCAGTAAATGAGGCACAGAAGCAAATTACAAAAACTATTAATACTTAATGCAAATTAAAATTAAAAAAATACTAGTATTAAAAAGGATAAGTATTAATAATCAAAACTGAATTGTTAAAAGTATGCCTAGGTGTTTAAAACGTCAAATAAAACTTGTTTTGTACATCAGTTTCAGAATAGCCAAAAACTCTTTTATGTTGTGTTTGTATTTGCTTAATGATTTACAAAAATGCACACTATAATGCAGTGTTTTTATTTAAAATAGATAAAAATTTAATAGTATAACATTATATAAATCAAGTTTTAGGTATAAAAAATTTATAATATAAAAATTATCATTACTCTGCTTTTTATTATAATTGGTGAATACAGTTTTCATTGAAACAAAATATTTACGCTTTCAGTGATTACAAAAACAAAAATGGTACCATTTTCTAGAACTTGATTACAAAATTATCAATTTCTAAGTTATAAGTTATAAGTAAGATTAAAGGGAGAAGCCCCGTTACTCCCTTTAATCATAAAATTCTAAGCAATATTCTGCTTTTATGGGCAAAAGTAGAAGTAAAAAATGTTTCAGCTGTAGAACGAGGAAGTTATTCCATTGAAAGTGCAGTATTTACGTAAATGATTTCAGTCGAAAATATCTTAAAAACATGGTGAGAATATTTGCAATGAAGGGACGATTCTTTTCTTATTTTTATTTAGTCTACTTAAGTAGGCGACATCCCACGTACACTTTATAGAAAGTGGAGTAGAGAAAACGTGATCGGATAGCGAATCAATGTCTCAATAAAACGCAATTCGAATGAATGTAAACTATTTGCTTATGCAATGTGAAAATGGTTAAATCATTTAAGTTCTTTGTAAGCTCCTAAATGTTAGTACCATGAATTTTATTGACGCAATGGAAAAGTTGTTCATTGTGATTTTGTGTGATGTTTGCTTAAATATGTATAAACTTAAATTCTCTGGATGGAATTTGAAACTCACACTTGAAGGACGAATATATTTACTGCATTTAACATTTAATTAAACTTCTATATGTAATTCCTTTCACTAACTTGAATAAAAATTCAATTTCATTTTACGATAATAGTTGTTGTGGTTAAACTCGGCATTAATAGGAAAAACCGAGTTACCCAGGTTCTTAGAAATAGTGGAGATTAAATGAGAACATATTAGAATGACACAATTGAAGTAATAATAATAATAATGTAATTTTATTGGACTACTATTTACATTTAAATATATACAGTTTATATTTAAAGATTAAATGTCTTATCAACATATAAAAGCATATTTATAAAACATTGTGCGGCCAGTGGGTCCTGAAGAAGAGATTAAAATGACTCACCCCCTTTATAGTGCATCCCCCTTGGTAGGTCAGTACAGTTGCTGATACACTTTCTTTAGGCTCTCCTTTCATCATCGCATTGCTCCAATATTACCGGTCAACTGTTTGGCTCCACGTCTCTCATTTTGTTCAGGTAGGAGCTTTACCTCTCCGTCACTTTCTCTCTATCATCTGCGGACTTTTTGTAGTTCTCAATATATCAGCTAAGACTTTTTATTTCTCTCATATCTCATCGTAGAGTTAGGTTTCTCTTCCTAATATCTCGTCGGAGGCTTTTCAATTCATATCTGTGAATTCCGAATTCTGAATCAGAATTTGAATTCTGAATACCAATCTGAATCTGAAGTCTGGATTCTGAAGTCTGGATTCCGCAATCTGAATTCTCCATCTTCAACTCCTTAACTTTTATTGCACTCATCTCTCCTCCCATTTTCTTCTATTGGATATTTTCTTGTATCTCATCGGTGTTAGGCTTCCAGGGAATGGTCAGAAATCTCCCCTCCAAAACCCTTGATTGGCCACACACAAACAAAAAGAGAATATTTTAATTTCATATGGACCACCCATACATCCCAAGGGGAAAAGGACCCTGGGATGGAAAACTGCAATAAACTTAAGTGCAGTTTTCGGGTGCCACTTTGAAATATATAGTTTTATTTCTTTATTGCCCTTGTCTCTTTATATTACAATTTTTATGTTTCCTTTCTTTTATATTTTACAAAACTACTGCCGAGAGGAATTGTTACAGAATGTATTTACAGTAACATCTGTTTCCTCTGCGGCTCCTTTTATGTCGTTTGCACTACGACAATAGTATATCATCTTACACACAAGACTTCATATTACGATTTAATGCTGTCCTTATTACCTCATTGCATTAAATAATAAAAAGGATGAGAATTTCTGTTATTATTTAAGAGCTGTTGCTTTATATATTAGAGATTTTAAATGAATATTTTTCAAAGTATATTAAATTAAACAGCAGATAGAAAAAATTACAATTGATTAATTTATTTTAAAAACAACATTTTTATTTTTCGATATAAGATAATTGTTAAAAAATCAAAAACCTTTAGATGAAGTAAATTAATTTCCCTCCTGTTTTAAAAGGTATTGTTAACATAAACTGAGTTAATAGTAGAACA
>JAPDSC010142608.1:0-10470 GCA_026290005.1 Latrodectus geometricus
TAAAAGCTTTAAATAGTTGAATCAAACAGAAGTAAAAACTATGTGCCGTCATTGCCAGACAGTGGTGTAAGTAGTGGCAATTATGAGTTTTATCACCCATAATTTGATGCATGTAAGAGAAAAAATATCATTTATTATATATTTGACTTCTATGAATGATTTTACTACAGAACATCTAATGAATTAAAATTTTATGGAAACAGCAACGCCATTTTTATTTGAGCTGTTGCAGAAGCTTTCTTTATTTGTGAAAATGCTTCATTTATCGTTAGCTTTGATGTTAGGATATGAATAAAAGGTCCTTCACCCAAACATGAATAATTTCATTTTGAATATTCTAAGGAAAATGGAAACAAATACAAAAGTTGAGTGCTTAAAATGGAACGTCCTTCCATTCATATCATTTTCAAAGACTTCAAATACTTCCGTACTTTCTAGTTGCTAATACTGTAGCTAGATGGCTCAGATTATATGCTATTTGCAGATAATAAAGCTTTCTTTCACAGAAGATCGTTGCAATATACACAGTTCTCATGTACGAGAAAAAGTCCATAAATACATTGCATTTGTACTAAGAAAATTTCCCTGAATGTTTGAATGGGTTATATGAAAGATTAATCATGCGATGAAACCTTTTACTTCAGAAGCTTAATGGACTATTTTATTTTTAGTGTACTATTATGGAACAAATTACACCAGAATGGTTGTAATATAATCTGACAGAAATTTGTAACAGACTATGGTTTAACAATGCACCATTTAAAGTTTGATATTCCATAAAAACTAAAATATAATTTTGTGAGTCCTTTGATGGGGCTTGCTGAATTAGGTCATAAAACTCGTTAGATTTATCAAATATTAAATACTCATAAAAGTAGGATCATACTCTAGAAAATTTCAAAGAGATAATAAAAATTAAAACAGAAATTTTTATTCAAAAATGTTTTGAAGATATAGATATTTTAAACTTGAATTATTTTATAATTTTGCTTACATAATATTATTTGTCTTAACCAAGAAAGCATTATGATCAATTAACTGTTTATCATGAATAATATTTTATATCATAATAGTTTATAAAAAAATTGCTATAAAAATTGCTCTTGCATATAGCTCTTATAACATAAAGGACTTGTACAGTATAAAATTTTATTAATGGAATATGAGTTAAAAAATATTATTTATAAATATAAAACCTTGAAATAAATGTACGAAACCTTTTTTCTTTATGATGATAATATCCACAAGTTTTCAGTCTATGACATCTGTTATTGGCAGCTTGAATCACATTATCGATCACGTGACAATGATTGAAGTTTCTATCTCACGAGTAATGAAACTTCTCAGGCAATTATTGACTTCCTTTCTTCTGGACGATTTATTTCTCAATTTACTTCTTAAATTATAGTTTCACAAGCATTTAAAATTTTCTTCGTATTTGTTGATTTTTATAAGAAATCTTTCGCACGTATTTGTTTTGTTAGCAAGTGCCTTATATAAAAAAATTCAAATATTTTAATATTTTAAAAATGGGACTTAATAGGAAATGAGAATTTTATATTAGATATATGATCTTGCTAAACTTTTCACAAGAAGTGAGTTTATTAAAGATTAAAAGTAGAGTTAATTAATATTTTTATTATTTAATGATATTGAAAAATTATTTAAAAATCGTTTTACTCTTATATTTTTTTGTATGGCAACATTTATTACATTCTATAAATTTTATTTACAATTGCACAAACATATATTTTTAGTTCTTTTTTAAGGTTTTGTTTTATTTTAAGCTTTATTTTTGATTATAAGTTGTTACTTAATGTAAAGATTATTTTAAATTCCTTTATCTGCTGAGCTTGGAGTTTATTTCAATGATTAAAAGAAGAGTATCAGAAATATATTGCTTTGCATTTCATTTTCAGTTCTATTAGTTACAGATCTTTCATTAAATGTGACTTTGCTGACATTTGCTTTGATGGAGCTCTCAGACAAAAATAAGAAATTATTCTGTTCTGATTAATAAAAAAGATTCTAATATGATTCTTAACTAATTTGATGAAAATAGTTTTGCTGATGTTTTCAAAGTTTATCAATATAATAAAGATAACTAAATTAAATTAAATTATTCTTAGCTAATTTTTAAAAATAAAAATGTTTTCTCTATGTAGTTGAAAAATACCGAATCACTTTGTAATTTATTTTCATTATAAAAACAGAGTGGACCATCATAATATAGAGTTATCACAAACGTTCACTGAAGTACAGTAGCACAGTTTTTCTTAAAAACAACATTTGTACAATAAAAGCAGTTATCTTTAATTATTCATTTAGTGGAAAAAATTGAAATTAAAAATTGGTAACATGCTTGATCTTATCTAGACTTATTATTTATAGAAATTTCATGGAAACAAAATGCATAATTTTTCTAATAACATGCACATTTTGAGATTAGAACCATTAAGCCAAACCAGAGAGAAATATGAAAGTATGCACAAAGTGTTTTAAAATATTTATTAAGAAACCATCATTATTTAAATTTTCCTCTATTAAATTGACTTATGAATCTTGCAAAGGCATCTGCTAAATATTATGAGTGATAAAAAATTCATTTCATAAATATCAAATGAGAGAAAATAATTTTATTTATATGATATAGCAACAAATGTATATAATTTGCGTTTAGCTGAAGCTCACATAAAACACATTTATACAAAGAAGTTTATTTTAACCTCCTTTGAAATAGAATGCAGACAATATGAAATCAAGATTAAAAAGACGAGTTTACATTCTGAGGTGTCCCTAATGGGAATTCGAATACTTTCTGTGAGTCAGAAGTATTCAGGCCTTCGTAAGTGAAATTACTTTTAATTTAATTATTTTTCATAAAAGCATTCAAAAGTAAACGTATTATTTTTCAATTCTTCTCTCTTTTTATCCACCTCATTTTGGGTACATATAAATTTCCCTTTGGAATACAAGTAACTCTGTTTATTCTATTGTAATTTTAATTAAGGAAATAAAATATCTAGAAACAATAAAATAATTTGTAAAAATTGAAACACTCACACGAGCGTAAAACAACAGGAAGATAATGTGGTTCTAATCTTTTTAAACATGATATCTGTTGCATCTTCTTCCTTCCACTTAAGCTAATTAACATTCATTTCCTATAGATGGCGCTGTGTTAGGTCATGTGATTATATTTCTTCATACTGTACTTCTAACTTTTTCTCTAGTCTTGTTGTTGCTGTTGAATAAAACACTTTAAAGAAACCAGAGGCTCGCACTGACTTATTATGTCAAACCAATAGCCATATTTTCTCTCGTGCTACAACAACTGGCGCCCAACGTGGGGCAATATTTACCCGCTCAAATTGGAATTTCCGAAAAGGAATTATGGATGACAGCTGTTTGATTCAACGCAAAGTTTTGCGGACTGCTGTAACAAAAACGATTAAAGATATGGATACATGTATCGCAGCCAACAATGTTAAGGAGGCATCCCTCGCATTTTCTATACTGGAAGAAAAATCTGGGAGGCTGTTTGAAAATGATGAGAAAGTCGTACAATATCTTTCTTCAACTACCGAAGAAACAGCCAAAGGTAAGGCTTCCTCTTCTGCCGAGATCATAGAGGCTGAATTTGAAAGGTGTGAAAATTACCGTGACGATTTTACTTCTGCGAAACTTCGCTTTGAGGAGTTCCTACAAAGCTCTGCAAATCGAAATAAACCGAAGGATTCCACCGATCGAATCTCCATTAATTTGCCTAAACTGGAACTTTCAACTTTTGACGGTAATCCCAAGAATTGGTTTTCTTTTTGGACCATGTTCCAAAAAATTGATGATGATCCTAAATTGGAGGACGACATTAAATTTGCCTATCTGATGCAGACAACCGAGGGTAAGGCTTTCGATTTTGTTCAATCGTATCAAGTTTCTAAAAATGAATATAAATCTGTAATTAAAAATTTAAAAGCACGTTTTGCTGATGATAAAATGTTAATTGAATTGTATGTACGCGAACTGTTAAAACTTATTTTAAATCAATCGCAGAATATGCCTTTCATTAACTTAGTAGATCAATTGGATGCGCATTTGCGCTGTTTAGAAAATTTGGGTGTAACTAAAGAGAAATACGCATGCATGCTTTACCCACTAGTTGAAGCTTCTATTCCTGAAAATATTTTGATTGCATGGGAGAGAGAGAGGAATTCAACTTCCCGATCAGGAAATATGAATAATGACCTTGAACTACTCATGCAGTTTCTTCGGAATGAAGTAATAGGCAGTGAACGGATTCGAATAGCTAAGGGTTTTTTCTCAATGGATAAAACCAAAGTAGATAAAATAAATAAAACTGAATCCGATCGTAAAATAAATTCGGCGCCTCTTGTCCCGCCTGCAGCTGCATTAACAACTCAAACTAAAACAGATGCCCGAAGAGGCTATGATAGACGTAACAGGGCTGAGTTATATTGCTTATTCTGCGATAAGCCCACGCATAGAAGTAGTGACTGCTTCACCGCTCAAAAGTTTACATTAAAGGAAAGAAGGGACAAGGTACTTAGGGCAAAGAGATGTTTATCTTGTTTGAGAATTAATTGCCGCGCTGATAAATGTACAATGAGCCTTCGATGCATAGTCTGTACTAAAAAACATTATCCGATATTATGCCCCAATTTAAGCAAAGGGGAAGAATTTGTTGCATGTATTAACAAAATTGAGACAAATAGTGTCGTGAGTCATAGCTCGTCTCATTCAGCAGATGTTTTATTACAAACACTTCAAATAAGAGTGTCAGGCCCTTCCAGGTCAAAAATTGTTCGTTGTTTATTCGATTCGGCGTCGCAGCGTTCTTATATAGCTCGTGATGTTGCAGAGTATTTAAATTTAAAACATGACCATTCTGAGTTTGTAACGCATAGTTTATTTGGCGGTATTGAAACGGAAAAAATTAAGCATTCAGCTTTAAAGTGTGAGCTTCAGGAAATACGCGGAAACTTTTCGTGTGAAGTAGTATTATTGGACAAAGAAACTATTTGTGGTACCGTTCCTAAAATAAGTAAAATTGATACTAAATGCTTCACTAAACTTGGTATTTATTTATCCGATAGTGAAAATGATAATTCTGATATATCGGTCCTTATTGGTGCTGATTATTTAGGAAAACTTTTGACTGGTTGTATCAGTCAACAGCCCAATGGTTTAACCGCTGTCCAAACGTACTTAGGATGGGTGGTAATGGGGAAATCAGAATCCTCTAAAACTAGTTCTACTCATGCTATGCCCATAATTTCGCTGCATAGTGGTAGCAAAATTTGCGACCTTTGGTCATTGGATATTCTTGGTATTAGAGATCCCGTAGAAAATAAAACAAAAACAGAAATCGATAGTGAAACTTTGTCTTTTTTCGAAAAAACTGTTAAATTTCGTGATGGTAGGTACGAAGTAAATCTTCCATGGATTGAAGGTCATCCTAACTTAAGTGATTTGAGAGATCATTCGGAGAGACGTTTAGGCTCCATGACTTCTAAACTTATCGCGAATGGAAAATTTGAGTCTTATGACAACATTTTTAAGGAATGGGAACAAAAGGGGATCATAGAACTAGTGTCAGTTAACGAAAAAGAAAATGAAATGACATGCAGGTACCTCCCTCACAGAGCTGTTTTTAAGGAATCTAGTTTAATAACTAAAATACGGCCCGTGTTCGATGCTTCGTCCAAAGATGAAAATGCCGTTTCCTTGAATCAATGTATAGCTACAGGTCCGAATTATATTGAAATGATTCCCAATATTTTAAATAGATTTCGCAAGAATAAAATTGGCGTGATTTCTGACATAAGCAAAGCATTTCTTCAAATAAGCGTATCTCCTTCCGACAGAAATTTTCTTCGCTTTCTTTGGTGGGAAGACTTTGAAAAACGCAAAATTAAAATCTACAGACATTGTAGAGTGGTATTTGGCCTTTCATCAAGTCCATTTTTGCTTATGGCAACAATTTATCACCACCTAGACAAAATGAAAGAAAATGGGAATGATATCGCTCTAAAATTGAAAGATGCATTTTACGTTGACAACGTAGTGACAAGCGTCGAAAACAATCTCGAGTCGGAACAATTTTCAAAGACGGCTTGTCAAGTAATGTCCCAAGCTGGTTTTGAGCTTACGGGATGGGTTTTTTCTTCTCAAAGTGAAAATCGGGATTTAAGTGACTGTAGATATTCTCCTGTACTTGGTCTTTTATGGTATCCCGATTCAGATACAATTGCGTGTGATGTTAACTGCATCACAACTGAAATTAATGATAAATGTACAAAAAGGCAACTTTTGTCGATTTCGCAAAAAATTTTCGATCCAATCGGTTTTACCGCACCCGTAACACTCATTCCAAAGCTTCTAAGGC
Organism: Latrodectus geometricus; assembly: GCA_026290005.1. Taxonomy (NCBI): domain Eukaryota; kingdom Metazoa; phylum Arthropoda; class Arachnida; order Araneae; family Theridiidae; genus Latrodectus; species Latrodectus geometricus. The sequence continues at coordinate 6,407 of JAPDSC010142608.1, forward strand.
AAAAAGCGTGGAAAAACGATAAGCTGGGATGGGATCATAAACTTCCCTCTGAAATTGTAGAGGAATTTAAAATTTGGCTTTCTAACTTGGGTTTTTTTAAATTTATTCAAATTCCGCGTTATTTCGGGGGATTAATTGCTGAGTCAACTACTACCATTCACATGTTTAGCGATGCTAGTGGGAGGGCATTTGCAGCGTGCGTGTTTTTGCGTATCGAATGCGAAAATGAAGTTATAATTAGATTGGTTCAGGCAAAATCACGTGTCGCTCCTCTAAGAAAGGATCCCATCACTAAAATCAAAACTGAAATGTCTACACCAAAACTAGAGCTCATAGCTGCTTTAATTGGTACTCGTTTGGTCCAGACAGTCAAAACTTCCTTGAACATCTCTGGTATCCCAACCTTCTACTGGACTGACTCGAAAGTGGTTCTTTGTTGGATAAAGAATACCGGAACATGGAAAACCTTTGTGAACAATCGAATAAAGGAAATTCATTCGAGTTCTTCAAAAGATGATTGGTATTACGTACCATCTCAAATGAATGCAGCAGACATTGCGTCTCGTGGATGCAACGCCCAAACTCTCTTTTGTCTTCGTTGGTGGGAGAGTCCCAAATGGTTAGAAAATCGAGACTCTTGGCCAAAAACTGAAAACTGTGATTTTTCCGATGCATTGGAACTGGCAACCACTGAGTTAAAACCTACTGTTACGTCAAGTATCTCCTTAAATAACTCCGCATCCAATTTCTTTGATTGGACTAATAGAGTTTCAAAATTTTCTACAATTGTTAGAATTCTGGCTTATGTAAAACGTTTTATTTCTAATGCTAAATCTTTAATAAATAATCGTAGTGAAACCATCTTAAAGGGTAACTTAGCAAATGAAGAGATCGCCCAATCTGAGTTTGAAATATTCATTTATATACAAAGACAGACATTCGGAAAAAACCGCAAATTAATTCCTCCTAACTTTGTCATATACCAGGACTCCAATGGTATTCTTAGAGTAGAGACAAAATTAATCTTCACAGGTGATGATGACTTTTTCAGGCGTCCTATCCTGCTGCCAGACAAGCATGAGCTTGTTTCCAAACTCATAGAGGAAACTCATCGAACCTTCAATCACGTAGGTGTACAAACTCTAGTCACAATCCTTCGTGAGAGATACTGGATCTTGCGATCTAGGAAAACTGTTCGTTCAGTTGTATCCAAATGCATAATTTGCCAAAGATTTAAGTCCAAACCTGCTACTACAATGTTTGCTCCTCTTCCTGAAGAACGTGTGCGAATGTCGGCCGTCTTCGAAACAACTGGAGTAGACCTAGCAGGTCCCTTGGTTCTTCGAAATCGTGATAAAGTTTGGATTGCTATCTTCACGTGTGCAGTGTACCGTGCGGTACATTTCGAGCTTGTCTCGGACATTTCCACACAAAGTTTTCTTCTTGCTTTGAGACTATTCATCTCGCGTCGAGGGCGAGTGAAAACAATCTACTCTGATAATGGAACCAATTTCATCGGTGCAAACAACGAGTTCAAAAATATCGATTGGAGTGAAATTGTGTCTCATTCAGATTTGAAAAAGATCTCCTGGCATTTTAATCCACCTACTGCCGCTTGGTGGGGAGGTTGGTGGGAAAGAGTGGTAAGAATGTTGAAGGAATTGTTGAGACGGAATTTGGGAAAAGCGAGTCTTGGCTACGAAGAACTGTATACTGTTGTGTGTGAGTATGAAGCCATCCTCAACAGCAGACCTCTTACTTACCTCTCCGAAGAGCCATCGGATCTTGTGCCACTAACACCTTCTCTCTTTTTACAGGATCAGACTGAATTCAGAGTCGAGGATCTGGAACAGAATGTGCTGAACCTACGCAAACGTGCGAAACACCTCCAGTCCGTTAAACAAAAGCTTAAGACGCGTTTTCAAAAGGAATATATTTCTCTCCTTAAACATTCCAGACACGTCCATCAAACCCCACTTGACCCCACTTGAGGTGGGAGATATGGTATTAATCAGCTCTGATGGTAAGAAACGTGTTGATTGGCCTTTAGCTAAAATCATTGAAATCTATAAAGGACGTGATGGTGTTTCCCGAGTTGCAAGGGTCAAAACTGAAAATGGTGAGGTGGTTCGACCATTTCAAAGATTGTTTCGTTTGGAAACATCGGGTATTTTAAGTAAAACTTTGAGAACTGCCAAACCTGTTAAATTGTAATATCAATTTTGTATTGGTCTTCATTAATGCTTTTTTCCTTAGCACATGTTTAGATGCTTTATGTATTTGTAACAAGCTAATTTCATTTGAATTTTTAATGTTCAATTTTTAACTTGAAATTTTAGCTAAATTAAAATTTTATCCTTTTGCGGTTGGAGGATGTTGCATCTTCTTCCTTCCACTTAAGCTAATTAACATTCATTTCCTATAGATGGCGCTGTGTTAGGTCATGTGATTATATTTCTTCATACTGTACTTCTAACTTTTTCTCTAGTCTTGTTGTTGCTGTTGAATAAAACACTTTAAAGAAACCAGAGGCTCGCACTGACTTATTATGTCAAACCAATAGCCATATTTTCTCTCGTGCTACAACAATATCATTGTGAATAAAGTTCCCTATAAATTTAGAATAAAACAACAATAAGTTTGAAATATCATAAATTTAAATTAAAATAAGCTTAAAAAGTATATTGTTTTATCCTGTAAATATATTATTTATAGGAACATATATTTTCAGGCTTTCTCTAGTACTTAAAATAATCTTATAGATTCTACACTTGTTAAAATGTTAAATGTATAAATTATATAAATTCTAATACAAAAAATGGTATGATTAATTATAAGATATAATTTCAATATCTTTAAAAACGAAAATAATAAATAATACCATAAAAACTGATTGGCAAAATTAACCTCGCGCGTGCTAATGTACTTTACAAATTTCGGAAAATATAGCACTGATAGTTTTGATTTTAATTGAAAATATTTATGTTGGTTAAAATTTGTTGATTAATATAATTTTATTCAAGGATACTTTAATTTTGACTATGAATATTTAAGTATTAAGTTTATATCAATATTTAAATGCGAATTCTTAATATATATAATTTAAAATACATTCAAATTATTTAGTTTTATAAAATATCTATCTTTTTAGAAATATTTTGAAGTTCTATTAAATTTTATATAAAATTTTTAAGTAAAATATTATATAAAAATTATAAAAGTACATTAAAAACTAAATTAATTATATAAAACATTTTCATTTTATACTTATTATTTAATAATATTTTTATATAAATTTTAACATATATTTGGAAAGTAATTTTAAATATATATCTAAATTCGGTAGTTTTTTATTTTAAAAAGAATAATTTATGATCCAAGTCAAAAACACAAATATTATTTTTAGAAATATATGTAATTAAAATTAATTGTTTTATATTCAATTTATAGCATTAAGATTAAGGAGATTAAAAATAGATTAATGAATTTTTCCATTATATACGTGCTTTTCAATCTTCTCTTAAATCAATTAAGATTTATGGTTCCTAATAATTTAACTATACTTATTTATTGAAATTTTAGCAATCAAAATTTTAATGGAATCATAATTGCTGCTGCAAATGTTTTGATAATTTTATTTTATATATTTTGTAAATAATATGTTGCAACCACATTTAAAATATTCCAGTTAATTGAGGTTCGTACATTTTATTTTACATTAAAAATGAATAAGAAATATTTTTATGGGAAATAAAATTGGAAAAACCTTTTGAGAGTCAACAGCCCACAAGGCATGAAACCGTAATAAAGGAGCTCAAGTTCCATAAAGTGGTTAAATTAAACGATTCGCTCTTCCTTTTATGAAAAATACTAGGTTTTAATTGCTTGCTCTTTTCTTTTCTGCAAGTCCATTCTGATGATTCCACGGGGATCATCTCTCACATTCTTTTCAGTTTAATATTTTAAGCGTGAGTTAATTGGTTCCTCAAAAAATGAAAACTGGAAATAATATCTAAAAAAACGAAAAATTCATTTGTTAAAATTAAAAGTGGCATTATTTTTTT
>JAPDSC010142619.1:0-14102 GCA_026290005.1 Latrodectus geometricus
GATTCTTTTGTTCCTTCTTAAAAGCTTCGATAGAATATTCATTTTTCATGTTCTCAATAACAGATTACTTTCATATTGAAAGAATATAATTTAAGTTTTTTTAATTTTGTATATGTCTTTAACCGGGGATCAAAGTATTTCCACAAATTTGAATACAAACTAACTTTGATATTTGATTAAATAAGACTTTTTAAAAATATTAAGTTGTTCTTCAAAATTAATTATTAATTCAATATCTCTACTTCACGCTGTTTCATTTTTCTTAATAGATATGAAGATTAAAGCAGTGAAAAATGTCAAAACTATTAATCTTTATATTTATTGATATTGTCTACCACGAAATATGTGATTAATTATTAAAAAAAATATTTAAATTACATAAATTGCATGCATAAGATTAAAGCTATCTATTATAGCTTCTTTTTAATTTTAATCATTTAAGCTATTTTTTTAGACAAAAATAAAATAATCTATTTAAATACGTATTATCTGTATTTAAAATATAATATCTAAGCATTTATTGATTTCCGCAGCAAATATTTAATAATTCTTAGAAATGTTTCGAATTTAATGACAAAAATTACAGATATTTATATTAGGAATTTTTAGATTTAAGTAAATTTATTTTAATATTATAGTATTATATTATACATACAGATTATATATAAATAATTAAATTCATTAACTATTTATATATAATCTGAAATATGCATTTTATGTCCTCACTTAAAAATATTGTAATTCTAGTGCTTCAGTTTATTGTAAAGTTGTTAAGAACAAGGAAGTGTGAAATTTATTTTGTAGGGTACTCAGGGAAAAATATACATATATAACTTGGTTAAGTAATTGTTTCAAATTTGTAAAAATTTCCAAATTATTTTATTTACTACAATGTTAGTTAAAAAAAATGTGAATACTTTGCTTATATAAATTATTGTGAAGGCATAAAAAATTTCATACTACACATTTCAGCAAATAGATTTTAGAAAATTTAGACTAAAAGGAATTTTTTTTTCAACTAATGTCGTTAATAGGATGTTAAATTTGATTTAAAATAGGTACCTCAATAATAGATGGAAATTATTTTGTTTTAAGACTTTAAACGTTTTTAAAATTAAAATTTAATATAAATCATTCTTTGTTTGAAAATGTCTTATTCCGCACAAATTAGCTAACGATAATTCTCTGGCCCAGTTGTGACATTTTGTGATTTCATTTGAGGTTGCAAGTTTTGGAGTTAGAATTTAAAGTTTATAATTGATTTGTATGTTTAAGAATTAGTTTTGGAGTTATATGCATGTTGGAGAGGAGAGATTTCAAAAGTATGAAAATGTTGTCGAACACAATTTAATTAATTTTGAGATTTTTGAAATAAAATGCTATACCAAACTACAACTACTGTTGGTGGTAAGTAGGGAGATGGTGGAATTTCAATTTCCATGCTCTTGTGAATATTTCATGATGGATTTATATCACAGAAATAAATGTTTTTTGTTGAATCAATATATATATATATATATATTACATATGATTTTTGTATGCATCTGCAGATGAAGTTAGATCATTAGCTTAGTACTAAATAGAAATAAAAGAGGAAAATAACAGAAACACGTGTTACAAACCTTTCTTCCACTCATTTTCAATTTTTTAGCAATAGAAACTCTAATATAATAAAACAAAATTATAAACGAAATCATACGTTTATTGCAACTACAACAAACAGCGGAATGAGACAACTTTATGCTCGTTTTACTGATAATGACACTTGTTTATTTTTGACAGCTATGTTTCTTTTTATGCAATGGACATTAAAAAAAAAAGGTATCCAAACACGATCAACTTTAAGTGAACTTGTTCTATATAATTTTTGGGCATTATAGGTTATGATGGAAATTTCCACCATCATGCAAAGAAGGGTTAAAGCAAATTGGTCATTCTCTTCAAATCTTGTTTGAATTTCGTTATATACTAAATCCATGATTCCATTTAGAATTATAATAGTGTATTATGATTTAGTATCATCATATTGATTTTTTTATTACCAATTTCTTCAGAGTTTAAATTAGTTACTTCAATTTTAATCAAGGGTTGGAATTTTTTTTTTCTCAAAGTTCAATCACATAACTTCACACTTTAATTTAAAAAAACATGTCATTGAATAAAAAAATCAACATTTTTACAACATTGAAACTGTGATCAAGCGACTGAAATTGGTTCGAAAGACTATTTTTGTGTTCAATAACTGTGAGTAAAACAGATAGAGTAGTCATTATGTTAAAAAAAAACATCGACATTCCCACGATTTATCGTATCACTTCCAGATGTTTCTGCAAATAATTAAATTAAATAAAATTAAAGTTTCAAGTTTACCAAACAGTGCTTTTATAGCTACCCCTCTGCAGCTCCATCTACTATCACTAAGTGATTTTAAAGTTTATGAGCTTCCATAAAACATATTTTAGGACAAATATATTTTTCAAGAGTAGCATAGATTTTTGCTCATGTTTCCATATAAAATACAGTGAATTAAGCAGCTGAAATGCATTTCTCTCCAGAGGAACAGACAAAATTGTACTAACTAAACATAAATTTAAAATATGTGCATAATAATAAACGTAAACTGTCATTCAATTATCCTGCAGTATTATTCGTGTGGCTGCATCGCTGTGTGTCCTTTCATTTTGGTCTCGTAAATCTGAAAGATATAGTCTAAATGAAGGAATTACTGCTTTCAGTAAATTATCTAAGGATACTTCATCAGTTTTTTAGTCGTGTAAAATCAATCAAAAGATTCATCTTTGTAACGGTTGTTATCCTTGGAATGGAAAACTATAACCACATGATCTTGATTAGAATTGTCGTAAATTCCATCAACCATTACAGAAAAGTAGCACGCTTTTTTTAATTTTACTTTGAATATAGTTGCGATTTTTTTTTGCGATTTTCATAAATTAAAAATATTACTTTGATGATATTTATATATATAAAATAGGATTTTTTATTTTTAAAAATCTTTTTCAATTAAAGAGAGTAATTTACACTTAGATTCTATAATTCTAAAAACTTATAATTTCATCGTGTCCTTTTAAAGTAATTCTTGATGTGAACCAAAAGCTACATTTTCAAAGACTTTTTTGTCAAATATTTGCAGTCTTCAAATTATATTAAATACCACTTACACGCATAATACAAATGGAGCCTAGTCATAAGCTTTCAGTAAAGTTAGGGCTTTTATTTTAGTGTATAGCGTAAAAGTCTTTAGGTCATCTGTTAGATTCCCTTGGAAACACTTTTCCTTATATTTAAGTCCAATGCATAGATGACAATTTAAAAAGAGGAAAAGGGCCATACACTTTTTTATTGAAGTAAGAAAAGTTTCGGAGTAGAATGTTACCTCGTTTAAAGGAATAACGCGGTATAAGCAATTTTACAGAAAATTTAAATCAGTGTTAATTATGTTTTAAATTAATTGCAAATGTTACATTCAAAACTTGAAATAAAACATAGTTTTTATTTCAATTTAAATACATCCTGGTATAAGTTTAATTTTATTCCCTGCAGCCTTTTCTAATTTCCCGCCGGACAAATATTACTGCTGAAAGAAGAATAAAGACTTTATATATTGATATGTCCGAAACAATCATGTAACCTATTTAACATTCATATACTTTCAATTAGGAAATTTTCAAATTTTATAGATCCTGATTTATCTTGAATAGAAACATATTATTGGGCGATTTATTATTTTATCTTGAAAGAAATATTTAAGTATCTTTTTTATATGATCAATAAGCGATTATTTTGATATTCAGTAACATTTTCATCATATATATTATATGAATTCTTAAAAATTAACATAACACTGATTTCTTTTGCAGACTAACCTATGTTAATTAATGAAACCCTAATCTATTAAAATTAATTTTTCTTTAATACACTGCGTTTAAAATATGTAAACCATTTACAGAAGATTTTTTCATGCTTAATACATTTGTATATTGTATGACTCATAAGGGCTTAGCATTATCTGTCAGTTTATTTGTTTTAGTATCTACTTAATCGTTAAGTTTAATAAAATTACTTACGAATAAATTTTGATGTCTAGATCTTCACTGTTATAAGCAGCTTCAACATGGTCAAGAAAAATCATTTAAATTCTCTATATGACATAGAGTAGAGGATAGCTTAATAACCGATGATTTTGTTTATCCACCATTCCGGGAGAATTTCATATCTATATAGGGACACACAAATTCACATCTTGTATAAAAGAAAATCTAAAAAAAACTTCTAAGCATCTCTTCTAATTGATATGCATGAAGAAATAAGTCTCAACTTCTCATTGTTCAACAATGGCTACGAATGAATTCAGTATTTTTTACTTGAACAATGGTATCCAAATTAACTATAGATTCTTTGTTCAAAAGTAAATTTTCCAATGAAATAAGATTTTTCTTTTTGGAAATTTTCTCAAACCATCTTATTATGGCACTTATCAATTTGTACTATTTAATTTGTTTTGAACTAAAAGAATTCGAGATGGGCATTATATAATATGATATGAAATGAATATTATTCATTTCATTTCAGAAAGATTAAAAGAAAAGATCTTGAAAAGTGTATTCATCTCATATCAGTCCATTGAATACAATTTCCATTGAACTGATTTAAAATGAATAATCATTTCTTTATAAGTGGAATTTTTCATTTAATTAAACAACAGTGACAAACATACAAAACAGTAGCAAACAACATGTAACAGTAAAAACAAACATAAAAGTAGGTTTATTTTATTTAATTATTGTTTATATTACAGACAAATAAATTATTGTTTTCAGTTAAATCATAACTTTAGTATTACTTTAGAAAAAATAACAGAAACTTTTTTATTTCTCTTGATGTGATGTGTGATGGGTTGTAAATAAATGAATAGTCATTTTCCACAAAAGAAGCATTTTGCATGTATTACACACAATTACATACAATCATTTTAAAACAATATGTGAAGTTTTATGCACAATGGTATATTATTTTTATGGTAATGTATAATATACTATACTTAATAAAATTTGTTTAAATTTTAATGTTGTAGGATTGATATATTTGCAACATATATAGTCTGGTAGCAGATAATCATTTTAACTTCACAGCAATTAAAACGTGCATTATCACTATTTATTTATGCATAGAAGAACACAGAACATTAATTCGGTCTTAAGATATAAAACTAAATGTGATCGAATATGTAGATTACAATGGTGCTAGGAATTTTTGAAAACATACCATAGAATTCCAGTAAGCATGTCATGGCATTATATGAACATTCTCAAATTTTTAAATCCTATAGGTGCTGTTACGAATTGAAAAGCAGTTATAAGAGTCACTTCTTAGTTTATCTTTATCCTATTGATATTATTTATTTATTAATGTGAATTATTAATTTCAATAATATAACTTTCTAACAATTAAATTTGTGAATAATCGAATGCTGACAAGTCCTGCAGCTCTCTCTGTGAGGCATAGTAAAAAAAATTGCCTTTAGATGAGCTATCATGTGACCTTTTAAAAAGTTATTCTAACAACATTTATTTACTTCTAATTTTTAAACTTATTTCCTTTGCTGTTGAAAAAAATTACAATATAATCATGAAATATTTAAAAATGCCATAATTTGCCTTCATATGAGCAAATTTCAAATTGCAACAACTTTGTTATGAGTAATCACTTCAACTGGAAATTTATTATATAAATTTAAAACTTTTGGTCTAATTCCCTTTTGATATTAGAGTTATTCAGAGTATGATTTTCATTGTTGTACAAAATTAGGAAAAGTGAAGAAAAAAAATGAATATTTGCAAGAATTTAATTAAAAAATGTTTCATCATTCTTGTTTAGTTTTCATTTATATGATTATTTTGTTTTAATATTTAACTTTAAATAATAATTACTTCCCATTTCAAATTAATTTATGTACAAGTTAATAGTAAAAAAACTATTTTATTTCTATATTAAGAGTAGTTTATGATAAATAATGCAATTCTTACTCAAACAATAGTTCTGCGAGTATGAATAAACGGAAAGCAAAATGGATTTTTTATTACATTTAGCTTTATCGCATTTTCCTTCTTTCATAATATATATATATGTAAGAAACTGAGCCAATGCTTTTGGCATTTACCTTTTATCTCTAAATGGTAGAAGGAAATAAAATTACTAATCCACTTTTATCCGCGATGCCTATTGTTTACTAAATAATAAAAATACGTGAAAAAAGAAAAAAAAATATATTTTCGCTAAAGCAGCAAATCTCATTTTCTCTTTGTTATTCTTTTTTTTTTATCTAGAAGTTATAAGGGAAAAAGCAGATAGAAAATTGAATATTTAGATATCCACACTAAAACTCCTATGATGGAAAACACTTTTTTGTCGTTATTTTTTATTGCTTACAATATTATGAATAATTCTGAATTTACTAAAAATAGTTAACATTATTGCTTCTTATATATATTAAAAAATTCTTTATTAATTTCTTAAGAATGGATTGTGTATGCTTTTTTGATACCGCTATATATACAACAATGAAAACATCTTGGTTTACTCTCTTTAATACTGACGAAAGATTAAATACCACATTAACGTGATATTTAATCGTTCGTTAATAATAGAACTATAAGGCAAAAGAAGTCACTAATAACATAATATGCGCAATCATATGCGCAATATGAGTAATTATCATATGCGCAATATGAGCATTATATGAGTAATAATGCAAAATGAGTAATCAATATGCGCAATTAATTGACCATTGGGGATGGTTAGAGCTTTATTTTAATCTGACTTTAAATAATCTTACGATCTATAGCTAATATTCACCTCTTATCTCAGAAATTTCGAGAATTGACCTTATTTAATTTAAGTTAAAATAATAGTTGATTGAAAGTTTTAGAATAATCATTGAACAATAAATATATATAATTATCAATTATTTTTTATCAATCATTAACATACACTAGGGTTTAGTAAAATTTGTTTGCTTGAAAAAATCCAGTTTGAAACCAAAAATATCATCAGAAAAATACAATTTTTTCATCATTATTTCGTACCATTTGCTAAATATAATGAATAGTTCTTAGGAATTTAAGCATGCAATATTATTGGCTTTTGGATTATATTGCTTGTTTGAGAATGAACTTCATATATTTTCAGACATCCCAGATTCCTTCTCAACAATAATCAATTAAAACTTTTCATACCACATTTGATATTAAACTATCTTAGCTCTTACAATATCTAAATGAAATAGACTCTAAATTTCCTTAGAAATAAATGATAAATAATCATTTATTATATAAGACATTTTAAAGAGAGTATTCACTAAATTCAATAGAATTAGTTAATGATAACATACAATTTAAATAATCATTATGCAAACTATATTCAGCTATTAAATATATGCACTCAATTGTTGGTATTATCTAGATTTTGATGGAACTTGCTGTAAATTTATCGTTTTGAAATTATTCATTTGTTTGATTAGAATTTGGTTTTAAACTTATATTTATATATATATATATATATATATATATATATATATATATATATATGTTACCGTGAAAGACCGAAATCAGAGAATGTCGACATTCACCGGTGAATGTCAACACATACCAAAAACGTTGGTGAAAGACCGTACAATTGATTACATTTCTTGCACTTTCGGACCATCGCCGGTATATGTCGACAATCACAGACAAGCTTTGGTGGAATTTGAAAAGATGATTAAAGAGCTCGAAAAGGAGATAACAGAAGGCAACGTCAACAAAGAGGTGCGGCCTAGAGCATTTAATTTGTTTTTAATTTGTTTGTTGTCAGGTTTGTCCCGCGGGTTAAAAATCCTCTACACTTCCTCTACTCACCGTGATTGGTCACTCCTCCTTTCTAAGAGAGGCGATAAGTTACGTCACACATGTGACGTTTTTCACGCCTGAAATATTGAGATAAGAAAATGCAAATCTGCATTTCTCCTCTCCGGATTCGGAGAGATGAAACACATATTCAAGATTCACCATTAGTGCATTGTGGATGTCGACATTTGCCGGTGTAAGTGAGAAATGAGGATATCTAGCAAATATTTCGGACATACACCAAGCGACTACGTGAATGTTGACATTCACCAGCGAATGTCGACATTCTCCAGATTTCGGACTTTCACGGTAACATATATATATATAATATTGATGCACCCAACCAAAACCAAAATATTTTTGATAAATATTAATATAAATATTTAAAATATTTTTAATAAAATAAATTACTCCATTATGAATACATATAAAAGCAAGCTTTTTAATTTAATCAAATATTCATTACTACACTCGACTACATTACTACATTAAAAGGAATCATAATCAGAATCATTTCTTTCGATAAAGTTTAGAATGGTATAAAACTGTTGAAAAAAAAATACTACTAAACTATTTAAAAATGTTTAAAATTTTTAAAGTGTGCAGAAAAAAGGAAAAAAAAAGTCACTGGAAATATTACGTAAATTCATCATTGTAAAATTTCTTGCGTTACATATATTAATACATATGACTTAATTTATATGTTTTTGAAGTTGTATTTACTTTGCCAAACACTAGCAAAATTCTTTCTGAATTACAAATTTATCTACTTAAAACTATCGCTCACTGCATGTTTATATATTCAATGAAGTAAATTTAATGGTTAGGTTTAATTCGTGATTATTTAAAATCGCGAATTACATTTTTTCTTTTCACAGCATTTTAAAAAATTTTCTTTGATTAAATATATGTATTGGTTTGAACATTATTAAAACATAGCTTTGAATCTTTTTGGAGCAATTTTAATATTATTTGAATCTTTAAACTAGAAAATTTTTTTAAGAAGTGTTCCAAACTCAGAGAATTTCATAACGTATATACAGAACATAGACAGTAATTTATTTTTAAATTTTGTGTTTTTTATATGCATGTTTATACATTCAACGATTGTAAGAAAAGGAGTTTTATAGAACTAAAATTATGGGAACTAATTATTTTTATAATATTTTGCTTAAGTAAGTATTCAGAAAATAGAGTTTCAAAATAACAGGGGCATTTAGTATTATTATGTTTTTGATCTTACGTCAGAGTGAATTAATATTTTCAAGTAATTGCTTGTTTCTAAAATAAAAAAAAATATTTGGAATGAAGAAATGCATCTTGATTTTCATTTTCACTCTGTATAGTAACAAAAGGAAACATTTAGAAAAAAACTTTTAATGCAGACCTAAAGCAGTTTTTCTAACTATGCTTAGAACATCCTTAGAAAAGGAAAAACTATAAATGCCTTTACATGAATACTATCTCTGTAGTTCTGATGAAAGAAAAAGTGGAAAGGATATTATTATGTTTAGCTTTATCTTATTTTGTTGCTTTCACGGTATTTACTGAAAAAATTGTTCCTTGCATCAGAGTACTTTCTTTTCTTGAAGAAACATGGAAGTAAATAATGAAAAGGAAGAACTGTTTCTCTCTCATCTGCCTTTTCTTTGTTTGACAAAATAACAAGGAAGTAGAAAAAAAAACTAAGTACATCTGCTCCCAGAAATGCAAAAATCCATGTATTTTTCCAGCTGCTTATTCTACCAAAAAAGCATTAAAGAAGATAATGACAAGCAGAATCTTAATTTTCATTTGAAGTTTTTAATGTCTTAATTAAAACTTGGTGTTTTTCTAATTGATTCAAAACACTTTAATTAAAAATCTTCCAGTTTGCTTAAAATTATGCTAGCTATAAAAATTTGAAAAACTAAGGATTATACATTATTGAAATTACTTATGAAATTTAAAGGAGTTAAATCCATATGAGTCAAAGTGAAAATAATGGTAAAAGATATTAGTAGACATTTATAGTGATTTTGAAATTAGTACACGCAAGAAATTAACAACTTGTAATGTTAACATGGTATAAAAAGTAATTTTAATGTAATATATAATAATCCAGAATACTAACTATATGTAAGGCATTAATGTGTACTTTATCCTTTGTTAAGAAGTATAAGCCTTTGCTTATTCACAACAACTTTGACTGTGGAAATACGATTTAAGCCATAATCAGAGAAGAATTTCTATATTTTTTTGTTATATTTATATTCATTGTGATATAACAAATAAAAATATCATTGTCTGATTTTCACTTTTTATACAGAACGAAGATAACTAGTTTCATTTAACTTTGCACCTAATTGAGATTGTATTGAATCTCATTTTAATTCTCGAAAGCGAAAATACAGAATTTTATTTCTTAATTTTGGCATCTGCTATTTATTTTTCCAGAATCTCATAGAGATCCTTTTCCGTTGTGAAGTTTAAATGTTAGGAACATTATAAAATAAATCTTTTTGAAATGAATCCTGTTTAAAAGCTGCAAGTCATTAATCGAAGTTTTGTGAAATCCTTTCATAATTTCACAGAATTATTTAATTTTTAAATTGTTGAACTACGAAAAAAGTATTGGCAGAAAAATCTATATTTCATTTCATCTCTGCGTTGCCAAATTTATATTTTATAATTTTTGTTTACTGAAATCTGTATGAATGATATATATCCCAAGCTTCTTTTAAATAGTCTTTTTTCAGTCATTCATTGCGTTAATTTTTAGAACTTTACAGGGAATAAGATAATATTATTTTTCTACTTTACTAAGATTTGACTTGAGAATTAAATTCTTCTCAAACACAGTTTGATACTGTATCGTGTTGTTGTTTCATTTCAATTAAACGCTGTTGCTGTTGTAATTTTTCGTTTCAAATTAACGCAGTAGGTGGTGAAATCTGAATAGATCCACACTTTTCCATCGTCAAAATTGTTTCAAGTTTATAAATGTTGATTTCTACTTATGCTGAAATTGTACTCCTAATAAATTTATACAGTATATTTTTTCAGCTATTATGAAATCAAAACAAATAAGAGATTACATGTTATCATTTTACTCATTCAAACTAAGAATTAATTCACAGAACATTCAAACTAAGAATTAAATTTACCTCGAAATTTCATATGTAGTTTCTTTCTAATTAAACTTAAGCTAAAAGAGGTAAAAAAAAGCAAGAAATACGAGAAATCTTCCTTTGTAGATCTTGTATATGTTTTTTTTTACATTAAAGACTTCTTGTCCATTTAAAATTGTTGAAGAAAAATATCTTATATTTGAATTTTTTAATTTAACTAGTGTTAACTAATTTAAGCATCATATGAAGGCAGAGCATTGAGTTATATAGAGTTTTTCAATTTTTTAAGACATACATCATATGAAATAAAATATTAATTAGTAGTAATATGGTTTCCCTCTATTTGATGCTTCAGTGATTCATTTTAAAATTATTTCTTTATTTTTTTTTTAAAAAAAAACTCAGCATACAAATTTAAAAATTTAATTTGCAAAGTAAGGTTTGATTAACCCTCACATGAAGTATTTGTTAGGTTATGCTTATGACTAAGGTTTTCATTTTGATAAGGAAATATATGACTTGGACAAATCTAAATTTATTGACTTTTCTTTTCACGGAGATATATTTTTTAAACAATAGGAAATATATTTATTATTTACACGAATAATTGATTGCTGTTTTTGAGCAATAACTTGGATATTCTGGTATAGAGTTCTTTTTACTTGTGGTCTATGAACTTAATTCATAAGAAACCAGTGTGAGATTAGAATATTTTGAAATTTTGGTAGATAAAACTCTTTCTAATAGCAGAAATTAAATTTGGCCCAATTAAAAATATTTTCTACTTTTCAATAACAAAAATAGGAGAATTAATTGTAATAGATCAGAACTAGTTTTAAATTCACAGCATAAACTCTTCTTTCTGTATGGAAATATATTTTCTTTTGAATAAATATGAGTTTTGTCAGGGATTTAATATTCAGATTGCTGTTTCTTTAAATTAATCAGTAAAATTTTATGTGTATGTTTCAGAGAAATTCATTTTCTCTTTCGAAAATGTCTCGAATCTTTTTATAGAGTCAAGATTTGAAAGCTTTAGTTTTTTCCAATTCGAATCTTATAAATCTTCAGTTTACGTAACATTAATTTTAATTTTGAATTTCACAGAAACAAAATATATTAATATACAAAATATTTGATTCAAACAAAATATTTGATTCATACTTAATGAAACATAAAACTGAATATTGCTGAATTTAACAAAATATTTCTTAAGGGAATTTTGATACAATTTATATTAACTTGCAAAATGTAGTTACTGTGGTACCAGAATTTATAGAGTCACAATATGCATAGTATTTGAATATTAATGTGAATAACTTTATTAATAATTAATTGCAATATTTTCCTTACTTCTTCAAGAACTCATTATGTCATATATATTTTTTACTATTAATAGATAAAAATTATCAATAATCGTAATGCATTTAAGCCATGTTTTTTTTATTTTGGTAAAAAAGTAAGAATTATCAATAATCAGTCATTCTTTATAATATTTGCCTTTTATTATAAATTTCATGGCATCTTTTAAAAAATCTGTATACAATTATAAAAATGGCTATCATTTAATGCATTTTTATTAAATTAATATCTTAAATTCTGCTCAAATTAAATGTAAAGGCTTACTTTACATTTATAACCTCAAAAGAAGTGAAGATTTTTATTTACTCCTTTTCGATGTGCATTTCTGATTTGATAAAAATTTCAAATCAGAATATTTCATGTGAGATATTTCATAATATTTTTCATATTCAGAATATTTCATGTTTCAAATAGATTAAGTTTTTGTATATTTTAAACTTCAGTTAAGATTTTTCTATATAATTTATTGCATGAAACTTCAGTAACATATTCAATTTAACTTTTGTAAAATATATAATTTATGTCTATGTTAAATTTAAACAATGTCATGAAAAACTCATGATGTGATGTGAAGTATACAAAATTTTAAAAACGCATGCTTATCATTGCGTAGCTCTAAAAAGCATAATATTTATATTGTATAGAATAAAAAATGCAAAACTATTATGATTTTGCAATATTTATCGACTGTAATAATTTTGAGCAATATGTGAAATGTATTTTTAGTATTTTCTATTTATTCTAAGTTTGAAACGATATTAATTTAGTTGTGGAAACTTTTAAGCAATGAAAGAAATTACAACTTTTTCATTAATCAAATTTAATATAAAACGTACAAGCTCTATGAACTTACATAACGATTTATGAAACACGTTGAGAAACATATTTCATAAATTTGATTTCGAGTTTTATTTTGACTAAATATGAAAAATGTAACCAGTATGTTATTTAGATTTAACATTCTATCCTATAAAATATTGACATTTAATATTTTAATATGAAATTTGTATATATACTCATTGTCTTTAAAAGGAATAACAATCCGAGAGAGGAATTACTGAAATTAAATAAATATTTATGAGTAATTGCACTATTGATTTTAGTGAATGATAAAAATTTCAAATCAAAATATTTACATGTTAGTACTGCAATTTAAACTAAAATTAAGTAAATAAATTATTGATAAGGGGATTATAAAACTTTGTTGAATTTATTTTGACATAAATGTAAAAGGCATTTCTTGAAAAAATTGCGCCTTATACCTTTTTTATGAAGTCCTGTAGATTATTCCTTTATAAATGTAGTAATTGCTCCTTTAAATCTGCTAAATATTTCGGGCATTCAATTAGATTTCTTAAGTATTCTCAGGTATTTTTAATTTCAGAAAAATATTATCATTTTGGAGGCTATTTCAATTTGTCTCAGAAATCCTCATGAAACTTGTTAACTGTGGCACAAATTATTTTGTGAAACACAACTTCTGAGAATTAAGCCATAAAAGAAGCTCATGGATTGTGTCAATATACAGATAATTATTGTGAGTCAATTGAGAATACTCTCTTTGGAATTTCTATTTTTATCACATTATAACAATAAAAAATATTTATATGTTTGACTGTTAAAAAATCATGATCAATTATTTGAATAACCTTAATCAATTAAATTTTGTTTGAAGGCAATTATAATTAATGCAGCTTGATGCTATCGTCAAGAGAACTAAAACTGTTGG
>JAPDSC010142621.1:0-17860 GCA_026290005.1 Latrodectus geometricus
TATATATATATATATATATATATATATATATGTATGTATATTATGTATATATACCAGTCGTTAAATGGTCAACTATGTTATGATACGATCATACACAATATTTATTATATATTTACCTTCAGTAGTATCTTTTTTACTTCTTTTATATATTGTTTTTGTTTCTTTGTTGTTCGTTTTACTTAACGCAAAAATTCATCAAATTCCATCCTAGAGTAAAATATGAGAACATGAATGACAATTACAAAAAGAACATTTCATGACAAGTTAAATTATTTGCAATGAAAAATCTTACTTTTAGAATGTGAAGAGTTATTCTTATCTTAGAACTTAGAAACAAGTCGAAAATTTGAACACCTGACGTGATTAATGAAAACGTCTTTCCCCATCTCATGGAAACTTGGCATCTTTTCAAGTAACCTCTTATAAGCAGTTTATGTATTTATTCATTTGTGTATTAACGTTTTCATCAAGTAGCAACATTGTGCTGACAGGGGGCGTAGCTCAGATGGTAGAGCGCTCGCTTAGCATGCGAGAGGTACCGGGATCGATACCCGGCGCCTCCATATACTTTTTGTGCTTATTAATATCTTTATTATCTTCGAAATTTTAAAAATGGTAAATATTTTCTCCATTTTTCAACTTCTTTTGTAAGTTAGTCAAGTTGTCTTCTGGTGAAAAACTCATTGGCCAGCAGCTCACTTGCTCTTAGATTCGATTCTCACTCGAGCATGGATTTTTCTAGTGGTTCGAAATTTACGTGAAATAATAGGTTTTAATCGAACTGCCTTTATTCCAAAAAGTGACTGGATATGAACAACCAACCAATCTAAAATATGTGAAGAATAAAATTTTGTGTTTTTAGCATGCAATAAAAATCTAAGAGATAATTCTTTTCACTATCTTTGTTTTTGATTGAGTAAGATTAAAAACATCTTTTGCTCTTTGCAGTTAATTAGTATTGCATTAATTCAATCGTATCCTGAAATCTTTTACTTATAAATGACAGCTAAGGAATAATCATGAAATTTTAAATGATGATTAATAAATGTTTTTTAAAAAAAGTTAGGAAAAAGTCAGAAAATTATATTTGTACCCGTAATTCATGAAAAATTCATAGCGTTGCTCTCATATGAAATTTTTGGTAAAGGTTTTTATGAAAGGAAAGAAAAAAATCCTTACCTTCATTTATTTTTCTAAATTATTGATTTCAAATTCTACAATACCACTAATAAACATTAAGCTGTGATACATACATAAACAGAAAATTAATTTTACGATTTTGATATAAATGTAAATTATACTTTTTAGTACATTGAACAGCTTTAATAATAAGCAATACAACTGTATAGTTTCAGCTTACAAATCTTATAAAATATCAAATTTTGAAAAGTAGAAAAATATAATTATATATTCTTTCTCATGGCATAAAATTTTGTCTTATAATTCATGAGGAAATATTTTTAGGAATAAAGTTTACAACTTAATTTAAGATAATTTTAAAGTGATTTTTGTGTATGATATTATTCCGAAAATTGCTTTTGTTTATAAATTAGTAAAATAAATATCAATACAAATAATATAAAGAATTAAACTGCTCAAATACAAATGACTTTGCATGTAACTCATAGGCCTAAAGCCAAGAAGTTTGATATTTTGGAAATTTCCAACTTCCTGCAAAATTACAAATAAATATAGAACGTAAAAAGTAAAACAAATGCATATGTTGAAAGTCTATGCGTAAACAATATTGGCATTTCAAGTTTCTTATAAGACCTTCAAGGCTTGGGTGATCCTTCTGTAGTTTATAAATACGCCTTACTTCGCTCTTGTACGCAGTGCTCTTCTTGCATATAATATATAGTGTTTAATAATAATAATAATAATAATATATATATATATACATATGTATATATATATATATATATATATATATGTATGTATGTATATATATGTAGTTTTTAATAAAACTAATTGGAATACCATTATCAAGAAGAATGTTTTTTAGTGTGTTTATATGTTTTTGATGTTATTTAAATTATAACAAATAATATAAATTGTATTTAATTAATTAAAAATGACAATTTAATAAATTTAATAGTAATATTGGAGCACCGAAATGCTAATTTATTTACAAATAAATTACCTTAAAAATTAAATTTCTTAGTTCTATAGTAAATACCAGTATAATTTTCTTCTACTGTAATAAAAATATAAAAATTAACTTTTTAAATTATCATTATTTGTTTTAATTAACTTTAATTCTTCGCGATAGATGCCAATATAAACTTTATCAACTTGTAAGAAAATTACAAACTATAAAATCATCAATATATATGTAAGCAAAAGATATCTGAAAATTAAAAGAATTTTTCGTAAAACTATAAATTAAATTTGCTAGAAGACTTGAAAATTTTGAACCCTAGAAAATTTGAACTTAAATCATTTTTGAGAAGCAAGAATTATTTTGAATATCGATGTTTTAGCTGAGTTGATTATTTAATAAGTTATTGAATTATAAATTTCTTCATTCAAGAGTTAGTATCAGAATTTTTTACAAAAAATGGAAAGTTATTTGAAACTTTATATACTGGAGTTACTTCAAGAAATTTTTGAAGCTCTTTTACAGATTGCTTAAGATATTTTTTTATTAATTCCCTTAAATTTAAAAATTTTTATATTCTATTTAAGTTTATTGTAAAAGTATCACTAAGAGAAAAATTCCATAGAAGTTGAATATGAACCAGAAACCCTAAAGATAAATTTATCAATACCAATGAGAAAAGATATTAGTATTCGTTTATAGTTGTAATACTCTATAGATCTAAATTTATGGTATCTTTATTCATAATATTTCTTAATTCAGTATTCAATACAATATCAATATTTTCAGGAACAATATGTGTAGGGTAAGAGAATTTACAAATTTACCGTATTTAGGATTATTGCAGTAACACCATCAGCATTTTCTTTATTAATATTTACATTGCTACAAAAGTTCTTATAATTAAAAACAAATCTTCCAAACGGTAAATAATAATTAAAAGTACATTTAATTTCAGTATTATTTATTGGAAGGATTTAATATTACATGTTCTAAGTTTAGTATTTTGGAAATTGGAAATTTTATCTTAACAAACAGGAATTTAGCAGTTACTCTTAATTACATTTATTTCTTTATTACTATATTCAAATAAAAAAAAATAGTATGGCTTTGGGTTGTAATGGCTATATATATATATATATATATATATATATATATATATATATATATATATATATATAGAGAGAGAGAGAGAGAGAGATTTAGATAGTTAAGAAACTATACAGTTAAATACAATACAATACAAAGACATAATCAAGAAAAAACTATATAATACAAATAGGAAGAAAAAAAAAGCATAGGGACTACGTTTTCATCAGGAGGGAGATGGTCAACTATGCAAATGGAACACTCTTTTCTGACAAGCATGATTGACAAAGGTCTAAAATTATTCGTGTTATTCCCCCGAAGAGTGTCTGTATTAAAGGAAATACAACTACATCAAAATTGAAATAAAAGAATCAAAGCAATACATTGAAAAATAAAAAAATCAATACAATGAAAAATATAGTTGTCAAAAGTAATAGGAAAAGTTAGGAGTTAAGTTAAGAAATTAAAGTAGTTTATGATTTTTAATATAGATTAAAAGTTAAAATATGATTAAAGAGAAAGTAGGTGTTTTCGAGATTCTTGTAAAAGTATACTTACTCCTTAATCATGTATACTTTCTAATTTGTATTTATAGTTTTATCTTATTTGTGTGTATTAAATTGTATAGTTGACCGTTATAGAGCTAAAATACAGTATAAAGCTGAAATACAGTATTCGTTATTTAAAAGGGACATCCAGTCTCTCAAACAAAATAGTGTTCTCTTGAACTACAGAGACCATGTATCATTATCCATGCTTTTATAAAAGAAAAGAAGTAAATTGTATGTCTAAATTAATAAAAATTGGAAATATGATTGGAAGCAAAAAGATTATTTAATACAAAAAGATTATTTAATATAATTAAAAAATGATAATGGACACATTTATATGAAATTAAGGTTTTACAAAACGAATATTGTCTTAAACTTATGATTACAAATAATGTATTTATATTCTACACTATCTGCTGGCCATTAACAAATAGCAATAAGGTTATCAAACTACCGCTGAATAAATTTAACGAGCAACCATACTAAGAAGAATGAATTAATTACTCTAAGGATAAATATTAAAATTTAAGTTTAAAAAGAATCTATATAAATCAACAGCAGTTTTATTTTAAAAATAAATAAATGTTCCCTTATTCTAGAGTGCTTATCCACTTTTTTCACGAAAATGGTTAGAGTTGGTAAATTTAACTGGTAAGATTTTAATCTATATTGTCCGTTTAAATGAAACTATGTAGCAATAAACTGTCATAGGGCAATAAATAAAGGCAGTGTACTAAATAAATGGTGAGAAAAAGTTTAGGAAATGATTAAATATGAAACATAATAATATATATATATTTTTTTTCCTTTTTTTTCCGAAATGTACTTATGAAACAAATAGGACTGTTTCCTTAAGGAGAAGTATGCTGCTAGTCCTTACAATTATTGTGTAAACAATAACTTTACACAGCTTCTTTCATAGTGAAAAAAATATTTTTAATACGGAAAGATTAATGCTGATTCAGTTGGAATGTAATAATTTAAAAGTTTGTCATAAAAAATGCATAATGTGTTTTTGAAATTTCTCTTTTTAGAACAAAGTAAATTCAAACCATAAAAAAATAACCAAAAATTTCTAATTCAAATTCAGAATGTAAAAAACTACATGAAAGTATCAAAAATTGCAAAAACATGTGGAGGCGCCGGGTATCGATCCCGGTACCTCTCGCATGCTAAGCGAGCGCTCTACCATCTGAGCTACGCCCCCAACAGATGAGCTGTTTCATCTCAATGAAAAATATAATGCTTAAATGAGAAAATAAACCGGTAAACAAAAGAGAAAATATACCAGATGAGAAAATTAACCACTTTTTGTAATTATGATTTAATTTTTTATCATACATTGTGGGAGAGAGATAGAAAAAAAAATTCTTCAGCTAATAAATAAATCAATGTATAAACTATTGAAAGCGAATAAGAATAAATATTCACACTTCGACATTAGGAAACAGACAGCTAAAGGCAATTGTAAGTCATCTAAGCACCTGTCGCGCAATTCTTCCCAGGAACATTTTTCATCGATCGTGGGCCGTATTCACGTGTTGCAATATAGGAAATAAACACCTGAATTGGCACTCCCTTCACACTATAATTATACCGATTGATTTATTTCTGTAAAATTGCGCAAATAAATAATAAACTGTTTTTAACATAAAAAAATGAAGTTACTAATGTATTGTTGATCTCATAGTTCAAATTAATACTAATGAAATAAATCATGTATGTTGTAAATTAATGGGTAGTTATTAAACACAAGTCTTCAGGGAAAAAATTAAATGTTTTTTGATATTAAAATCATATCATTTGAAAATTAAATTTATCATGTCTGAAGTAACACTGCAAAGCAACCAAATGTAACCACTAAAGATGTAATATTTCTCTAGTAGTTGTTGTGCTTGAGTTCAGCTAGTGTGTGTGTGTTACTTGTTAAATAGTACTTAACAAGCTAGTAGTACTTTCCAATGTGAAACTCAAGTTTAGTTCATTGATATTAAGTTCAATTGCCATTGAAAAAGTTATATTCCATAATGAAATAAAAGTAACTGTTGATTATATTTTAATGAATTAAGTACTTAATGCATCGATTTGTCCTATTCCATACATCTTTTTCTCATTTGAATCATTCGCAGAATATTTTGAGTATTTGGATACCATTCATTAAAAGAGAGTGATTTAACTATTTATACTTTATATGGATGTTCTTTACAATTTGGGCTTATATGAAATGCTTTATATGGAGTTTCCTAGATTCTGAATTGCAAAGATTCTTTGATGATCGACAGTCTTTGGTGGCTGTAACAACATGAATGATTACCATAATGATTGCTTACTTCACCCACAAATTTAGATTCACTTCAGACTGGTATTCTTGAAATACATTGAACAGCTGGACTTGACGGGCAGAAAAAAGATATATCAACGCCCAAATGTTTAAAGGTATAAAATTATTTGTAACCCGCTTTTAAATACTCCCAGTGGCAGGAAGACTGCTGTGCTACTGCTTTAATATTGATGTGTGTAAAACCCAAAGAACAAATATTGTTGATGTTCAGGAGGTAATATACGTCACTTGTCAAACGTTGAGTTTCGTTACCTTCACAATCTAATAGTTCTTTCTGGTCCTTACAAGGCCCATGTAAATGTTCAAATATATCCAATAATTAGAACATTAGTAAATAATTTCAAGAACATGCCTAAAATTTATTAAAATTATTCAAATCTGTAAAAATTTAACAGTTTTGTTGCTTTTCATGACTGTTAATGACATCATCCAAAGACAATATTTAATTTTAATTATCACAGAAAAAGTAAAATGTCAATTTAAATCAAACCTTGCCTGAGCTGCAAATATAATCATTTCATGCTTTTCTAATTCTTCTATTATCAAAATTGAAAAAAAATGAAGAAAGATCTCAGACTATCTAGCATTTCTTCGTCAGTAAGAAATCGGGCTTACACAAAAATCTTCAGTGATCTCGGTACAATAAATAAGATTAAATAATTAATTAATAAGATAATTTAAATTAGAATTGCGCTTTATTGATGATTACAGTACATGATTTAGCTTTTTTTTTAGTACATTTTAGACATGCAGTTAATCTTAAAATATCTACATTACTTTGTATTCTTATAGTAAATTTTACAACATATTAAATACAATACTTGAATATTTATAAGACACAGGTCAATAAAAGCGGCTGGAAAGTAAGAATAAATTTTTGTAATTGGTGGAAAATATTCACATGTCTTTTTATAAGAAAGTGGATTCAGAATTAAATTTTAGCCTTATTAAGCCAGACTGCAAAAAAAACCAATAGTATTATTAGATGTTAATAAGGAAATTTTGATAAAAAATTAATAATTCCACTACAGTATAGACCAATTAAGAGATATTATAACTGCTTAAGAACGAGATGCTTTATCAAATGTACACATTTTGACTCAATTGAGGGAAAAAAATCCAAATCCTTTTTTTATTAGAAGGTGCTATATTATCTATCAGTTGGCGTGTATGCTCCTAATGTACATCTGATTAAATGAAAATCGTTTGAAGCAGTTTCAAACTGAATAATAAACTTAATTACAAACTGAAATGGAAAAGAAATTTCGTACAACGGGAAAGTGTAATTAGAAACGAAGAAATTATTTGCTTCTTAAAGTAAATTGCAAAGTTTATACACCGATGTTACGACGGCTAAATATAAATATGGATTTAAATGATAAGGCACAGTTTTAAAAGTTGGAATTATATCAATGTTGATACAAATTGTTTCTTTAAAAATGATAATTTATCGCAATAATATTCATATATCATCAAGAAATTCTTTTCTTTATGATATATGGAAACAAGAAATTATAAAATAAAGTAGCCCAAATAAAAAAAATTATATAATCATTTTTTCATCAATTTTATAGGTATGAAAATTGTACAATCCCAACTAAAATACAACGGTTATTATGCATGCTAATTACTACGGATATTATGTATAAAACAAATGAAGCAAACTCTAAAAAGGGAATTTTCTAACAGTTTAAAGCTGGTGTGCAAGCCTCTTTATATACAGATAGCGTGTTGCCTTTCAGGTAAACTTTTTACAAACCTCAATTTCCCAAGAGAGGAAAGCTAAAAAATTTCCAAGCAACCCTCTACCCGACAAAGTGGCATATAGAAAGCAAATGTATTATACTATTTTTTGTTAAACAACTTTTAATGTGATTAATATTTATTTTTCATTGTTTAGCAATAAAAATTGTAATAAAACTTTTACTTTATCGTCTTGTTTTTTGCCCTGATTCTTATATAATAACACAATATATATATTCATAAATATTTTTATAACCTTAAAATTTAAAATACCAAAAATACTTTTTTAACCATTAGAAATGTTGGTTAACTAAAATATTATTTCTATGTTTTAACCTTCTATAACTATCAAGTATTTCAGTTCCTTAACTCAATTGATTTTTTATTTAATTAATTTGAAAAAATATGCCACATTTTCAACCTTTGTATAACATACTTTGTTAACACTCATGCTTTGATTAAAATATAATTATAAAATCGCTTAAATTGCTTAGCTAATGCTTAGCTAAAAATAAATGCTAGTTATTTGTGTTTTAACATTTCCTTAATTTGTTTTTCAGAAATAATTTATTATTAGTGATGATAAAAGCTTTTATGCCGTGTGGAAGAACATTTAGTTTCATTATGTAATTGCGAATCAAAATTATTAATTAAATTTCTGTAAATTAAAATTTAATCTCTTCAATATAGTAAAAGGAGTAACAACATCTAATTCTTTACTAGTATACCAAAATTAATTTTCTGTTATTTTATACATTGCATTTTGTTTATTAATAGTGTGTGCTAAAATTTTAGAATTAAAATTATATTTTTTCTTGAGTATCCTAAAATAAAAATATTTCTTATTCGCTCGTAAAAACTACTGAAAATTGAATTATTAACAAAAAAGTACATGAATGATAAGTTATAATTTATTCCTGAATTTTGGTGACCAAAAAAAAAAAAAAAAAAAAAAAAAAAGACCATGAACCATCCTCAAGTTTTTTAAATGGCGCATCTTGTCCTTTTTGGACCATGCTCCATAAAACCCAGCCAACCAACCAAGTTTTTTTAAATCATTTATGAATAATCTAAAATTTCATGGCTGTACTTTTGTTTTACCAAAAAGGCTGGCCTCTTAAAGAAACTAGTGCAAAGATAATTAGATCGAAAAAAAAAAGTATATTCTCAATCTTAATCAAAAAATCGTAAATAAGGAAAAAATGTACAATTAAATTTTTAATGTAAAAAATACGAAATTTCATTCTTTAAATGCTCTAGATTTTGGATAGTCATTTATATGCTCAACAGTCACTTTTTATACTCATGTACGAAAAATAACTCAAATGAATGATTTTTACTTTAAAGTAAACTCCTAATTATGACAAATATCCAAGTCCGAGCTCACAATTAAAACAATGACATTTGAAATTTTCCAAATACCAGCGCTCGGGCAATACACACGAAAAGTGAAAAGGAGTCAAATATTAATCATTTTCTTAAATATTGGGTAGATCTCAAATATTGGAATTTAAAAATATTAAAAAGCAGTTGGAGGCGCCGGGTATCGATCCCGGTACCTCTCGCATGCTAAGCGAGCGCTCTACCATCTGAGCTACGCCCCCTGACGACAACTTAACGTTACTTGACGAAAAAGTTAATACGCAAATGAGTAAATAAACAGGTTATAAAAAGTAGGTTACTTGAAATCTTGCCAAGATTCCGTAAAGTCAGAAATATGGGAGAACGTTTTCCTTCTAACCTCTTCAAACGTTACGAGTTTTTGCCTTTATTCTAAGAAAGAATAACTTATAATGTTTTGCAAATAAGCATCCTATTATTCATTACAAATGCGTTCATTTTATGAAAAAATTCCTACAAGTTATGAGTAACTGGAATGTATGTTTTTATGACACACTCGATGAAGAAATTTTGTAATATACAAATAAATAACTGTATAAAAATAATGAAAAGTATGTATCAAAGAAAGAAAATAATTCCTTATAATGCAGTACAATTGTAAACAGCCTATCAAGTGGCATTAGCTGTTGCTAGCTACAACTACTATGTTGCAAATTATACTGCAGCTTCACCTGTGTATTTATCTCGGAACTTAACATTCTATGGGAAAAAGACAATTCTGTTATTTGGATATAATGATGTAATACATGAATACAAGGAAATATTTCCTCATTACTAGATATGTTTTGAGAAATGCTAACTATAACATCTTGATGATTTGTTAAGTGCTTCTAGAGAATTCCTTATTGGTATACATAAAATAATTTTATTGGTATACATAAAAAATTCAGGAAAATATTTTGTTGATTGTCAGGAAAATTATACATTTATTGTGAAACATTGAGATTCATTTGTTCCATAATCAACTTGTGTTCTTCGAAGTCTAAAAAACACAAAAAAGCTCTTAACAATAGGGATATTAATAACTATTAAATCCTTTCCCAAATTTTTGCGTAATTTTAACTGAATTTGATCAAAATTAAAGAAATATGTTTTAAATTGTTATAGAAAATACTTTTGTCTTCACATAGATAAATTTTATACGATAACTATTTTTCACAACATTTAACATAACATAAAACGAAAAGATAATTCACTTTAAATTCTATAATAAAAATAATACATTTATGTTGTAAATATAGCAGTATCATGCTTTACTGATTCGTATGCTATCGAAACTGAAAGTAAATAATTGTTGTATAGAAAATTTTTAAGGAAGTGGGGAATATTTGTGTGTGTGTGTGTGTGTGTGTGTGTGTGTGTGTGTGTGTGTGTGTGTGTGTGTGTGTGTGTGTGTGTGTGTGCGTTTATATAATTTCGTGTGTGTATGTGTGTTTAACAAATTTACCCTAACTGATATGCCGAAAAGCAAGTAAAAGATTGAAAAGTTATACTTGACAAGTTTTAATGAAATGTGTTTAAAATTGATGCAGGAAATTAATGAAATTATTTTCTCATTATACTGGTGATTTTCAATAAGTGAATCGACATTAGAAATTAATCAGTGTGTGTTTGTGAGTGAGAGAGAGACAGAGTTACTATAACATTATAATGTTAAAAAAAACGGAAGAAATACAGTAAAAATCACTGTTATTTAAATGGCTGTAACAAGAACATTGAAGATTACAGTAAATTTTACTGTAAAATTCAGAGAGAGAAAATCGCTTATAACTGCGCATGCGCTTCAAATTGGTGGGATTATCGTTTGCTTTTATTCTAAAACGACGCCATTATTTATTTTCATTTGCATTCGTTTCCGTGAAATTATATATGTTGCTTGTGTTTAGAATTTTGAAAGGTTTGAATTTCCTTTGTAACTGAATCACCAAATATAAGGTAAAGTACAATTTTCTTATTATTTATTATACAAAATATTAGTTTACTTTTATTGATATAAATTCGTATAAATTTGATTGAATATTTCAGAAAATTCGAAGCTCAATTTATACAAAGAAATTTGAATAAAGTGTCAATATATTTTTACTGGTTTATTAAAATTTAGAATGTTTTGTACTAGTTTGTTAATATAGCTGATTGATATTTTAATCATAAAAACTTCTTAGAAATTATTATAATATTTTATCTAAGCGTTTTGATTGTTATAAAAATTACTTGATTATCGAATTTCAATTTCCAAAGAAATAGAATTATATGTTTTATATTTTTTTAGAATTCTTTTATTAAATATGGTAAATTCCTAGAATAAAAAAATTAAAGAACAAAGAACTATAATTAAGAAGCAGAAGTACATGAGTGAAAGCTTTCTAATTTGTTTTTACCTAATTTATTTAAAATATTTTGTGCTCAACATTTTTTCTAATACTATTGTATACGTATGGTAATTAAGTATTATAGTAAACATGGTGCACATTAAATGTTACCTTCTAACATAGTTGCAATTTTTAAAAAAAAAATAAAAATTTTTAAATATGTAGATGTTTTTGGAGATTAAAAAATTACAAAGGAGGTGTAAGATTTGTAAAGAAAGTCTTACAGAAAAATCGCATAATAACTATTAATAGTAGTACTATGCTGGCTAAAGTCTTTTGATGTCAACTCCAGGCACATTTGAAAACTGGAGTAGGTGTTAAATTTTTGCAAGCAAATCTGTTGTGTGGCGAATTTTTTTAAAGTTTTTCCTTTTCCTTCATTGTGATGTCCTACAAGAGAAACCAAAATGCAAAGTGTTTTTAGATGTTATATAATTTATTTTCAGATGTTTAGCTATCTATTACGCTGTATTGAATGAAGAAAAGAAAATATTTTTAAAATAAAGAATTATGAGCTTTTAAATGCATTTAGCAATTGTTGTTTCATTTAAAGCAGTTTTATTTAGTGTTCAATGGCTTGTTGTTATGACCATTACGTCAGTCGCTCTACTTATAAAGTTTTAAATTTTTGCTATAAATATGGAAATATACGAAGAGGATATTTAAGTATCCAAACACTGATGCACAAAATTATGATAATTTTCTTTATTAAATTAATCATTACAGAAGCTATTCTATGTATTTTGTAAAACGTATTATATTATACAAAAACTAAGATAATTTAAAACACATGGTATTCTTATATTTAGAAACACTCGATTATTCTAATATTTTTTCAATTTCTTTCTCAGAATTAAAACATGATTTAGATAATTTGAATAATGATTCATATACGATTTGTGAAAGATATGACATATAATTATTTTGACTTTCTATATATTTTCACTTTCTTTAGAGATTTAATTTTATTTATTACTTGAAAATAATTACAAGATGCAAGTGCAGTTATTTAAACAAGTAAAAATACATTTATTTTAAATTTATTGTTTCTAGGTTGTGATATATTTTCATCAACAAAATATATAATATTAATTGATGGAATCGTAGTAAATGAAGATTTGAATGTATTTAATATGCATTTAATATCAAATATCCGGAAGAACTATTTGGAACAATGGAATTCATTCAAAGGTATATTTATATTTAGATACATTTTAATGATATCAGAATAATTTATATTTCATGAAACTGCTTCATATTATACGAAATTATTTTTTAATTGTTTTTAAAAACAAATCTGTCTGTTTTTGAAAAACAGCGATTCTGAAGAAAACTAAATAATTTTAATAAATCTTAATGATATTTAATTTTAATTTAGCTGTTCATGTGTCTAATTTCGATTTTTTGTATTTCAGGTGCTTATTCAACATTAACCCCTCTTGAGGGACCAAATCCAAAAAATCTGTCAAAGATGGTGTTCAAGCACGCGTATTATCTCTTAAATAATTTGTCTAATTTTGAATGGTTATGATTAAAATGTAGGATAAATAAACAAAAAAAGTTTTTTGCTATTGTTTGTGTGTTGTCAATTATTAAATAGAAACTCTTTATTTCCTCAGAATTTTTATTTGCTTTTATTATAATGGAAAAAAAAGTTAAAAAAAAAATTTAAAAAAATCTAATTAATATCAAAAAGTAATTTTTATTGTCTGTACAATATAATTGAAATACCATATAGTTAACTAATTGCCCTTCGTATTTTTAGTAAAATGGAATTTTTTGAAGGTTTTATTCTATCATTAGTCTATAAAATCGTAGGTAAATATAAAATTGATTTTATGTTTAGTTTTATATCTTATCCAATATAACTATTCTTTCTTTATTTCTTAAAAATTCATTATAAAAATTTCAACCTACATTTAAAATTACGACTTTGGGGTGTTAAGTCTAAATAACTAATCATCGTGTATGGTATTGAAAGTTAAATAATTAGTAACAGAATGTTCTGAAAAATGATATCTTCTGCAATGTAACATTTATATTCTTTATGCTACATATATTGAATTACAAATTGCTTCATATTTCAATTAATATTTGTTAAATTACTTAGCACATAATAAGAAAGTTGGTTATTGTGTATTTTAAACTCTCAGTTAAAATAAAAATATAACAATAATACGTTTCAATGAATTTTAATTCTACAAGAAATTCAATAAAACTGGTCAAGAAACAGAAAGGGTTTTTGTATTTAAACATTAAATATGTTAACATTTGATAGAATATGAAAGAAATATTTTATATACATCAATTGGAAATCATTTAAATAATAATCATTGTAATTAAACATTGTGTCTGGACTCATTATACATTTATCTTTAAATATTCATCAAATTGCATATGCAAAAAATATTTGTAAAATGAAAGTATATATTTTAAATTGCTTGATTCTAAAAAATAGTTAAATAAAAAAGGTCTTGAAAATAATTATGCTATCATAAAAATCTTTCTGCATCCATAATATATAAAGAGTTTCAAGAGGACATTAATGCACTTATTTAATGAGAAAAGGGATGAATTGGATTTTCTTGTCATGAGAAAAATAATCTACATTTCATTCAAAAATTTTCTTACATAAAAAAGAACTCCTAAATAAATGTTTCATGAGAACTAAAACAAAGTGGAGGGGAGAATGAAAATAGAAAAAAAATTATGAAAACCTGATGATAGCTGTAAATAGCAATAGGTTTTAAAATAGGTTCTGGAAAGGTTGAAGTAAAATGCATAGTAAAAAGTGCTGTAAAAATTACAGCAAAAAATGCTGTAAAAATTACAGCAAAAAATGCTGTAAAAATTACAGCAAAAAGTGCTGTAAAAATTACAGCAAAAAGTGCTGTAAAATTACAGCAAAAAGTGCTGTAAAAATTACAGCAAAAAATGCTGTAAAAATTACAGCAAAAAGTGCTGTAAAATTACAGCAAAATATGCTGTAAAAATTACAGTTAAATATGCTGTAAAAATTTTACGGATATGCTGTAAATTTACAGCAGATTATACTGGCGCCCAAATTGCCAGCACTTTTTGCTGTAAAATAACAGTGTTTTTTTTTAGAGTGTACAACTAACTTTAAAAGAAGTTTGTCACCGTTGTATATGTCTTTTTAAAATAATGAGTTTTAAAGTACGAAAGTTATAACACTGAATTAAGTTGAAAATATCTATGAATAATTTCGTCTAGTTTACATGTTTTAAGAGGTAAATGTAAAAAAAAAGGTCGAGTGTGTGTGAAATATCAACTTTCCAATTTGGAACTTTGCATTAGTGAAACTGTTCGACTTAGATAAAATATTTCGATTATCTCAGTGGTACAGTTAAACAATTTTAAATGTTTTCTTAAGAATACAAGCCATTATGGATTGCACTTAACAATAGTTCATTTTTAATTCCGTATTAACAATGTTTATAGTTTATGATTTAATTTCCAGCTATCAGATTAAACTGACAATTAATCTTAATACTTCTACAATATTTTTAACCTTACCAGTTTTTAAAAATTATATAAGTTTAAGTATTTATGCAATATTTATTAACTATTTATTAAACTCTGAATAATGCTTGGAAATATTAATAAAAAATATTTTATTATAAATGTTTTTAATGGTATAGGCAGCAGAAGTGATAAATATTGACAGTTGGTTGGCTGGGTTTTATGGCGCAAGGTCCAAAAGGGACAAGCTGCGCCATAAATATTGACAGATCGGCTTATTAAGATTTTAATTATCAGAGAAAGCCATCAACCAAGATGCTAAGGAACCAACTACAATATTTTTAGATGCTGATAAGGAAAGAATTAATTCTTTTCCATTAGTATTAATCAGCTGAGATACGTTAGTTCATAACTTGAAATGCTCGATATACCAATAAAATTAAAATATGAGTCCACTAAATTTTCAGATCAATATTATCGATCAATTAGAGTATGTGCTAGTGATATAAATTTGATTTTAAAAAAATTGTTGCAATTTCAAGATTGGATAATAAACCATTAATTCGAATTACAAAGGAAAAAATTTATGATAAGGAAGAAAAATGTATGAATATAGAAAAGAGGAGGGAAAAATTATATTTAAGCTTTAAATGAGTTGCAAGATTACAAAATTATTTTTGTTTATTTAGTGGACCATAGCAATATGAAGGCTAATTTTATTTAATTTGTTTACGTCACTCTACAGTAACTTTTAGCGTGAGAATTAAGTGAATCAGGAATTTCATTTTAAAATGAGTTTCGAAACAAATGCGTTCGAATAGGAGACAAATCTATGAGGTGAAACACTGGACTTGCAACAGTGATTTTTTGAAAACTCAGTAAATCGCAGTCATATCCATACGGTAAGAATAAAAATACACTAGATTCTATAGAATAGAATGATTAAAAACGAAATAATTATCAGTTTACAAGAAATCGAATCTATAGAAAGAACGGAAACATTTAGAAATGGTGATAGCGTTTTTAAATTTATATCAATTTCAGCTTATGCTTCACTTAAAAGAAATTTTGTTTTGTAACCCAACAGTGTTTAATATTCACATATTCATTTCCTGTATTAAGTTTGGGCTTTACTTGAACTATAAATCAATTTGGTTTCTCCGTTACCTTATGTACGGCAACTATATAACTGTAGAAATTTCAAAACTTCAATTTAAATAATATGGATATTATATGAGGTAAGTGATGTGGTAATAATTAAACCAAATTCCACACAATGGATATTTTAACTGCTCAAATCTGAAGCAGGTCTCACTTTTTTATTGCCAGTTTATTACCTTCCCTTTACATATAGATATTGTTTATTTCACAGTTTTATAAGAGAAACTACATAATAAGCTCCCAGGCCATCTGTACTAGACTAAAGGTCAAAAGAAAAGTAGATTTATTACATAATTTTAATTGTTAAAACAAAGTTAGGGCCAAACACAAGTCCTCTAATCTAAAGAGCAACGTCTAATCACTAGACTTAGAGAATCTCATGACCGACTTAGTAAATTTAATGCTGTCTTATCAAATCCTAATATAATTTGTAGCTTCATATTGATTAAAAAATAAATAAAGGTAAGATTTTAAAATTAAAACATAGAATGATTAATGACGTAATCTCACAATTATAAATGAAAAAATAATGAAAGCTCTGATGTACCTTGTCTTGAGCATGTAGTCTAATATGTAATAAAAAATACGCAAATGCATAATAAATGAATCTCATGCACTTAATGAATTAATTAAACCACATAAAAAAGTGCATAAGTACTCGAAGTTTTGATTAATCACTGTTCTCGGCCAGAATTAGCTTGATTGATCGAGACTTTCTATATTAATCAAATATTAAAAAAAAATTATAAAAAAGTTTTTGGTGATTTCTGTTTTGTGTTTGTAACTGACTTTGTTTGAACTAAGCTTGTTACATTTCTAACTTCTTTATATTTTACATCATCAACATTCCTTCTTTATTTAAACTTATACTTACTTATTTCATTATTTATGCTTAATGCTAATATTTATTTCCCTAATCAACAATTCCAATGATAATTGCATATTCGGAATGATATCATGTGCAAAAGTTTTGTAAACTATTTCAAACCAAGCTGTAAAATTAATTTCTAAATTTGTTCAAGAATGACAAAAAAGTATTCTATGGCATAAGGAAGAATTTTTGTATTTTATATGATTATAAGACAAAAGTATTCAACGAAATTATAAATTAAACTGTGTGTGTGTTCGTTTTAAAAAGAAACATTCCTAGTATTTTTTATATCTTCATTAATAACATACAATTATTTTTTTTATCTCTATAGAAAATAAAGCACCGTGACTATTAATAAACTTGAATTCTTAGAGCCAGAAATCAATATTTCTTGAATAACTCAAAGTAAACATCTTTTTTCGATCATCATAAACCAACAAAAGATTTAAATCACTAATAATAAATGCAGGAAAGCATTCTTATAATTTTTTTCTTTAAATAGATGTACACAAAAAATCTAATGCCCTATACCAAAAAGTGTATGCCCTGATTCCTGTTAAAATTATTTATTAGAATAAAAAAAAAATTTCTTAACTATCATAAAAAATTTTTTATGATGATTCTTCAGTTGTAATTTGTAAAAGAAATGAGAAAATGTTATTTTTAGAAAAAATTAGTTTGAAACAATGAAAAAGCACAAAAAGGTATGGAGGCGCCGGGTATCGATCCCGGTACCTCTCGCATGCTAAG
>JAPDSC010142623.1:0-24935 GCA_026290005.1 Latrodectus geometricus
GTCAGTAGTAGAAGAATTACTTTTCTGCAAACCAATAGAACTCAAAGTAACAGCACTCGCTTTATTTGCTATCTTAAATGATTTTATGAACGAGGCAAACATAGAATGAAAAAATTGCGTCGGAATATGCACGGATGGTGCTCGTTCTATGTCAGGAAGATTCCAAAGTATTCAAGCACTTGTGAAACAAAAATCGCCACAGTGCGTCTGGACACATTGCATGATCTACAGAGAAGCTTTTGCTTCCTAAGAAATGAGTCCTGGTTCGAATATTGTGTTAACTACGGTTGTAACCGTAATAAATTATATAAAAATGAGACCCCTGAAATCAAGAATCTTTTCCGCACTTTGTAAATACATGGGGGCAGTACATTCAGCGTTACTATTTTATTGCGAGGCAAGATGGTTATCATGAGGGAAATTTTTGCAACGTGTTTATGAATTAATAGAAGAAATCGCCGTTTTCCTAGAAGAGGAAAACAGACCGGAAGCTGAGAATTTTCGCGATAGTTTATTTGTGTGGAAATTGAGCTACATGGTCGACATATTCGAGAAATTAAATAACTTGAATCTTCAACTGCAAGGAGCAAATACACATATATTGGATACGAGTAATAAAGTTAATGCTTTTTGTAGGAAATTGGAATTGTGGAGCAGAAATTTAAAGCAAGAAAACTAAACAAAATTTGAATGATTGTATTAAAACTTACAAGGCTGAAGATCAACATGTAAAAGTTGTTTTTGTAACCATTTAAAATCATTTAGCAATGCTAGCAAAGAATTTTAAAAAGTACTTTCTTGCTGACGACAAACTGATATCAAGTTACAAGTGGGTGAGGGATCCATTTCAAAATACTCCCGAAGGACTCTCAATCGAAGAGGAAGAAACCTTCATAGACATCTTTGCAAGTGGCGAAACCAAAAGACAATTTAGTAATAAATCACTCTTTGAATTTTGGGCAGGAGTGGATGATGAGTTTTC
This sequence comes from Latrodectus geometricus, assembly GCA_026290005.1. Taxonomy (NCBI): domain Eukaryota; kingdom Metazoa; phylum Arthropoda; class Arachnida; order Araneae; family Theridiidae; genus Latrodectus; species Latrodectus geometricus. The sequence continues at coordinate 983 of JAPDSC010142623.1, forward strand.
TGCACTAATAACAAGGGCATTTCGCATTCTATTACCATTTTCAACATCTTACCATTGTGAAACTGGATTTTCTGCGGTGGCTTCTTTGAAGACAAAATATAGATCTCAGCTAAATATAGAAAAAGAACTAAGAGTGTCTATTTCTAATATTAAACCCTCCTTCGGAAAACTTTGCTCTGAAAGACAGGCCCAAGGAAGTCACTAATAATTATTACATTTGATTTTAATTTAGTAAGTTGTTTTAATTTAATAAGTTAATTATTAAATATGTCGAAATGTATTTTTTTGTATGTGTGTGTGTGTTCTTTCCTTTCAGATACTTAATCAATTTTTTTTAAATAACATTTTCTCTTGGATATGCTCGCGCCCCCCCTAGTGGGTCGCGCCCCACAGGTTGAGAATCACTGCTCTAATAATTTGTCTGAATTACATAGGTTCATAAAATATTAGAGATCTAAAATAAAAATATATAGATAAATTATAATAATAAAAATAGAAGTATATTATAATATTACAGCTAATTATTCATTTTTAAAGCAAATCGAATAAGTACTTATAATTTTCCCAGAAATAATTTCTAACGAATTTTAATAGTAATGCAACAATATTGAAATGGCCAATGTGTACTAAATAGTAATTTAGAAGCGCATACTTTAATTTCTACTTTTATGCTCAATTTATAAAATGCTTCAAATTTTTGATGTTTATTCAAATGGGCTTATGCATGTTAAAAAGATTTTAAAAGTCATGTGTACTGTTTCAAAATAAAGAGTTTTATTTCCATATATTTACTTAAATTTCTGTGACAAAGTACAATTATGATATTACGAATTTTATACTTCTAAGAATATTTCAAAATTTTTATTTTTATAAAAAAATTGGTTAACTTGAAGTTTTTTTGTTTCATTTGAGAGCAATGGGCACTTTTGCAGAATATCTGCATGAACTATACATTATATAAAAAAGTTTGATATTTTACAGTTTAAACTAAGCAAGCAAAACACTTAATAAGATATTGTTTAACCACTCTGAACTCGTTCTTATTTTTAAAATTCTTATATTCTTTGTTATTCTTTGTTCTTAAAAAAAAAAAAAAAAAAAAAAAAAAAAAAAAAAAAAAAAAAAAAAAACTTTTAAACAAATGTTTTTTATTTGTATTTAAAAATAGTGTTGCTATTCCTTAACTATTACAGTTATATGAAAAATGTTTTCCTAAATTTATGTAGATATGCTTATTACTAGTAATTTTGTCACGCATTGAAGTTCAAATACCATACAATTATCAAATTTTAAAGATAACTTCCTAAGTTTTTATATTTAAGGTTTGCCTAATATCTGAATCTAAAGTAATGCAAATATATTCTGAATAAAATTTAAATATGTGTATGTATTTTATTGATAATTAATTAGTTTAGCTTTTGTTTTTTATAAAGTTGCTTATTGTGATGATAAACATATTAGTTATTCTTGAGAAAGGAATACATAAAATATAACTGATACTTTTATTAATTTTAATGCTGAAAATAATAGATTAGAGTAATTTTTTCTGTTCTTCAACATATCTGCTGATAATTCCTTTATTCAAAATGTTCTACAAAATTACCATCATGGGTTGAATTGAATACCAATAGCGTGGAAAGATTCTTGTTTCTGGCGCCAACAAAATCCTCTTTCACTTTTCTAATTTTACAAATGTATTGAAGAGATAGATGCAAAGCATTTTAATTTGATATCAAGACAATAGTCGGAGTTTTTGCATCCAGATTATAGGCCTGGTAAGCAGAATTTACCAGAAGAATTGTCTAATCAGCAGAATCGTCTAATCAACGCAGAATTGTCTAATTCTACCTGATAATAGTTTGAGTCATTATCAAAACAATTGTGCAAGATACAATTATTTGTCAGTAAATAAATGTTTGTTTTCTTCATTTAAAATATCATTCAGATGTTACAGTTATATCTGGCTCTAGAAATTTGAATCATGTATTCCAACCTATTTCGTGAGATACACAACTCAGCTTAACTTGAAAAAGTGAATGTAGAACTCATCTTCTTAACCACTCACAATGATCTATGAATATAAACATTTTGAAATGTTCCACTATTTCAATTTATCTGTAAAACAATTTCGCTGATTTAAATCCATCTTCATTTAACAATGCTTGCAAATGCGCATGCTCATAATATAGATGAAACTTATTCGAGAACATAACAACTTTTATCTGAAAGGCTTTCATTGAACAAATCGCCAACTATAAGTTAAGGATATTTAGTTGAGAGTGTGTTGTTCAATGCAATTTTTTTTCATAAAAAGAGCAGACTAATTGACATGGGTTTGCATTATTTTTTCATCAGTGAAATTCGTAACGAATATGTATTGGTGAATAAATAACTTACATTCTATTCGAAATTTTAGTTTTATTTCCTTAACATCTTGGCACGTTTGATAAAATTGAACTGCTTTCTATCACATACAAAAATATATTGATTCAAATGTTACTTTTTTGAAAAACACTTCTTATCAATATTGACTTATGACTATGTACTACACGTAATATAATTCATGTTACACATTTTGATTTTAAATTATTTATTAATAGCATTCTATATAGGTCCGTATAATTCGATATAGAAGATTTTAATATTGGATACTATAATGCAAAGTATAAGCTAGAACTCCAGTTATTTTAAAATATTACTCAAAACTAATTAGTAATGCATACTAAAATATAAATTATTTATTACCATGCTTAAATTATTGCTGTTTTTACTAAAAATGAAAGAGTAATTTAAGAATTATATTTTCCCTGTAAATTATCTGTAACAGAAATGTATAGTTAAGAGTAAATATTTGTAATAATGATGGTTAATTAAGATGAAATATATCCATTGTGGTAAGAAATATGATATAGTCTGTTGTTATATTTTTCACATGACTGTTAAAAAGCAAAAATAAAGTGATTAGAGATATATTTTAAACTAACTATAATGAATAAGAACAGCACATATTACATATCTTGAACATTACACAATAGATAAATAAGACACAATAAATATTACGAGTAAACAATAATATATGTGATAAATCGGCATGATATTATTACTTTAGACAAAGTACTTGAAAGCAAAATAAAATATATAAAAATTACTGTGAAAGCAAATGCCATTTTAAAAGAACATTAGTATCATGTGAATAATAATTCGTTTAAAGATTTTATTTTTGTAGTAGAACACAAATATTATTTCCTTCATTATTTGTGTGTTCACTTGATTTATATTTTAAGAAAAAATAGTGAAATGGCCAAAGAGCATTTAAATTTTAGTATATTAAATACATATTATTTTTAAATTCTATAAAAATACTGCAGCATAAACACTTTTATTAATAGTTACACACTTGGTATTTGAAATAATAACTGAAAATATTTCTTAGCAATACAAATTCTTTTTAGAAATTAAATTAAATATTGAACACAAATCTATTTGAGTAACAAAACTATAAGTGGTTCCAAATTAACAATGTTGAAATTGGAAATGTCCAGCTAATTGCTTAGAACACAAAAAGATTGCGGCTTAAGGAGTGATTTAATAGCAGATATGCCAGTATTAATTGTTATAAATTTATTAAAAGATAAATATAAAATAATAAAAGCAGTGTATTTTGATTGATTCGAAGAATTATCTTCTAAGTAAATGTCTAAAAAATTGCAATTCTATTTTATTTTTATTTTTCTATCTTAGCTATAAAATTTTGGCACAAGCAATGTTGGGAAAATTAAAAAATAACAAGCACTACAGACGGAACATATGTCTGAAAGACTTCATGTTCCTTTCAGGTTTATGTATTCTGAATCGTGAAAGGTTTAATCTTATAATATTCTTTATGTATTTTATGATATTGAATTCCAAGGAATTTTTAAAAATCCCAAAAATAACAAGTAATTTTGTGCTATTTTATTTTAATATGATTAAAAAATTATAAAACAATTACATACTTATAATTTATTAATAATTATTTTTCGTTGATTTATATTCCACTTATATGTATTTTGCTTAACTTATTAGGAGAATATAATCTAATTTGTGCGCTTCACATTTTTGTTATACAAGTTTTTAAATAGCTTTTGTAGATACAATTTCAGTTTCTAAAGTTCGAATGTATTTTTTATAGTTTATTTGTAGCATATAAATACACGAGTAGTGATATTTCTTAATTCTAGTAATCAAAGTCTATTAAAGTTAAACAATTATCAAATATTTTCTTAAGCACTGAAAATGTTAGGTTTGACAGTTGTGAAAAGATAAAATCGTTTGTCTCAGCCAGTATCTCAAGTGAATTAATAGAAAATTGGATTATGTCAAGCAAAATTTCGAATTTAAAAATTTGTTTGCTAAAAAAAATTTTAATCTATCCTACCATTTATAATCTAATATATCCTTCAAAAATGAAAAAAATATTGTAAATAATAATAAAATCAGAAGATTTAACAAAATTATTTTTGCTGAATTGATTTAAAAATTACGAATGTGCGTGTGATGTTAATGGGAATATATATTTAAAAAAGTTTCCACATTTAAAATTGTAAAAAAAAAAAAAAAAAAAAAAAAAAAAAAAAAGGATAGGCATTCATTAAGCATTGTCATAATAAATTAGTAATAATGCTGAAAATTTTAAGACATTTAAATATATGTGTGGATAAATCATAAGCAAGCTGGTTGTATTTTATAAATATCACCTTGTACATAATGTTCTAATTTTTGTTCAAAAACTCATTATCTTACTAACTCAAAAAAAAAAGAAAATTCAAAATCAAGCTAATAACAATATTTTTATAAATTTTAGATTTTATAATAAGATTAAAATTTTTGGATAAAATATTTAAATGTATTTTTAAGTTATAAATAAAATAAAGTCTGATTTAAGAGACTAAAAATATGAAATTTATTTATAATTAATTAAATTATGAAGTATTTTGTATTATTTTGATTTTTCATTTAGATATTTCCCTTTATATTTTCTTACTTTTGATTTATACTAATTTAGAAATTATGCAACAAGACAATTACATTATTCTCCATGACAAATGATTTCGTTTTAGAAAATAATGCAAATTTTTCTTCTTCAATAATTGCCAAATTTGAGATAAACATTTTTCTTAATATAATTTCCAACATATTGCACATGAGCTAATTGATTTGGAAATAATTATGCAATTTTTGTACTAATATTTAATGTAAATACAAACAAATGCAAATGCAATATATAATACGTATAATAAAGTTATAATCAATTACAAAATATATTTCATTGCCACTAAAAAATGTATTTACATCCCTTTTGAAACAAAAGTTTAAATGAAAATTATATTTAAAAATTACACGTATTACTTATAATTTTCTAGTTACTACTATAAATAATTAACTGATGATTTCGTTTTAAACTTCAGGGTTATAGCAAAAATAATAGTGTGTTTCAAATTTTTACTTACAAAAAAAATTGTTTTAAGAATAATTTCGGAGTTCTCAAAATGAATAAAAAAATTAACATTGATAAGAAGACAATGACATTTTTGTAAACAAAGAGAAAAAGTGTCCAGCATCAGTTGCTAAATTTTTCTCTTTCTTTAAATTGATTCACAATAAAGTACTGAAAGAAACCAATTTAAGTTCAAAGTTCTTTAATATTCATGGAATAACAATCGAATCACTAAGCGAACTACATTTTATTTTTAAACTAATGTATGAATAATTCAACGTGTCACTTCTGCACACATCAAACGTTTCTTTGCCCGATTTCTCTCGCTAAAGCTGTTTCATTTTACGTTTCCTGTTTTCATTCAAATGATTTCAGCAAATCCTTCTATTTGCAAAAAAATAATATATAATTAATTGTAAAACATTTTCAATGATTTTTTGCAACAATAGAAAAATATTTAAGGAATCATTCCGGAAGCGATTAATGGAACGGTATGTCAAGAGATCTGTTATAAGAATTCATTATGAATAATTTCTGCTTTCGCAAGAGTGCTTATTTAAAAAAAAGAAATACACACATACGAATGAATAATTTACATAAGTATGTATATATATATATATATATATATATATACAGAGAGAGAGATTGAGATTTTAATATTAAATTGAATTAAACAGGAATTATAGAGCATTGTGATGATAATTTTTTCTAAATACTTGAATATTTAAAATGGATAACATTTTTTTTAATAAATTTAAGTGAAATGAAGAAATATAAAGTGTATTCTCAGAAAGATATTTTCATTCACAGTCTTAATAGTTCGAATGCAAAGCTCAATAAAAAAATGCATAGAGAACCAGAATAAGAAACAATGATCACTTTATATCTTTTAATTGTATACAAAGGTAGCATAAAAAATTAACTTCTTCTAAAGTGCGTGGCTAAATGAAATGTTGCAAAAAAATCATAACGTTCAGAAGCATTTTAGTGATCAATATGAATATTTTTAATTTCAGATTGGTAAAACTTTAAGATCAGGAGAACTGGATCCTAAAATGTTGAAAGAGAGTATGAAGCAAATGAATGGAAGCCAAATTATAAGTAGATTAAATATTTGATGATGTCAAGTCAAATGCGAAATTTAATTTAACATCAAACTAAAATTACATTATTAAAAAATTAAAGTCGAAATCTTCTTACCAACACTTACAGAAATGTACATACATGTAGATTATGATTGCAACAACAGAAAATCTAATAGTGAGAATGGTACATGATGGAGAAACTATCTTGGAAAATTTTTATACTTTAGCAAAATAGATGTAAATTCCTTCTGATAGAATTATTTCAGTATAAAATGGAACTATCAAATATAAGAAAAAATAGCTGAGACAATGTCAAATATTTTTTGACAATGGCATACATGGCAAATGGTCATAATATTTGACCAAGGAAAAATCTGATAAATTGACCTTGAAAATATTCCTCAAATATTCATTAATGTTTATGAGCTTCATCATTGAGCAGTGTAATTTGACATAAAATATATTTTTTACTAAATAACTTTGGAGGTGAAAAATTGTAGCATATTAATTTAGAAACAATTGTATATTGTAAATTGATTTCAATGCGCCTAATTCTTTTTTTATGCATTTTGAATAACAATTTTTCATTTAATTTTATTGAGTAGTTTTAGAAATATCACCACATTGGCTGACTGGGAAAATAGTATTCCAACATATATGTATGTTATTCAGTAAAAATGAATTTTGAAATTGTTAAATATCTTTTAACAATTTCTGCATTCATTTTGAATTGTATTATAAAATTATCATTATTCATTTAATTTTATCATAAAATTCATTTTTAGTATTCTCTTATTAGCTCATCAGATACATGATATCTAAGTCATCAGATACATGATATCAAAATTCTTAATAGCAAACAAAAAAATGAAAAAAATAATTACTAATTTATACTTTTTTATGAATATTAATATCAATAAATTAAGATAAGAAACGATAGTAGTCTTGAGAGCATATTTATTTGAAAATACTTCATTGTTAAAGTATGTAATCTATTTTATAGTTAAGGACTTCAGAAAATGTTAAGAAGGCTCATGCAATTACGATCCAAATTTGATATGAGTTAGTTAATTACTCATGACTGGGAAAAATATTAAATACGTTTTAAAGTCTAAAAGCAATGAATTGTACTATGAATGCACAAATTGTATTTCGTAAGTTTTGTGATATGAAACATATTTTAGAAATTTCATTCTTTCAAAATTGATGTTTATTTAATGTATTGATATTTATAACATTTGTAAGATTATTTCTAACATTCGTAAGATGTTAATATAAAATATAATTTTAATAACATTAATTTAATTTACAATTTTAAATTTGCTTACTGCTCTTTCTTTAAAGTATGTACATTATAAATTATTAAAATTAATTTACAATAGTTTAATATATAATTGAAACTTTCAATCATTTGCAAGTTTTTTGTTTACATTGCATTTAATATCTTATGATACATCATAGAGATTTTTAGTTTCCAATAAAAATAAATTAACGTGTAAAATTAAATAAATTCATTTATGAATAAAAATTTTTATTAAATTAAATAAATGCTATCAACAATATATTTTTCTTTTCTATTACTAATGTAGAGATCATTTCTAACATTTGTAAATGACAAATAGTTTGAAACGTATTTTTTATTCTTAAGATTTCTTTATATCTGTCAAAGAAAGCCCAACGGTCTTCAAATCTATATTGTTGAGTGGTCACTAGAAAGATAAACATTGCGTGAAGTAAAAGAAACAGAATTGTTTTCCAAAATATATAAACAAACAGAAAATAAAACTGTATAACAATCCTAGTGAGGCGTATGGAAAGTAAAACATTTTGGACATTTGAAATTGATCCGTTTCCACATTTATTTATTTTTTCTTTGGATAGAAGAACGACTTCAGTTTCTTTGAAAAAACATAAATATATGTTGTTAATATTTTTCAATGTTTATTTGAATACTTACGTATCATCTATTGTTTATGAAATGGCTCTATATTTCTGAAGTTTTCTCGATTTTTTATTAATAATAAATTTATATATACCACAAAACATTTGTTGTTACCTTATTTTATTATTTATTCTCTGTATACTTCTGAAACTCTAGGAAAAGCTATCCTCTTCTTCGACTTTATTAGTAATATATCTCAATAGCAAAAATGTATGAATATTATAATTCAAATGCTATAGGGAATATCAAATAGAAGGAACTGCATCAAATTCCTATCAAAAAAGGATAAATTATAATCAATGTAATGTAACATACTATTATGTAATATTAAGACATTATAATTTTTATATTTAATTATAAAATGAAATATTATTTTTTATATATTTAATAAAAATCTTCATTGAATATTCAATTACGCATTTCACATTGAAGTTTCATGCAATTGTTAACATGTGTATTAAAAATGCCTTTACATATAAATCAACGCAATTTGCATCAATGATTTGTAAAAATTTTAATTTCAGTTAAAATATTGGTATATTTAAATTTTACTAAATTAATTTTAAAAAATATGTAAAATTTTATTTATTTTATTTTTAGTAAGAGAATAATATTATATATTGTGTTAGAAAATTATACACATAATTAAGTAATAAACCATAAAATTTGAATTCATAAAAAATTTTAAAATTTAAAGAATTATTCTACTTTGTGGAATAATTTTGAACATAATTTTACTCTTTCTTTCAAAAATCACTATAAAATTCAATTATTTAATGAAAATTTTATTTTAATAGCCTCTAAAATACCACAACAGTTGATTATAGCTGAGAATTATTGTAATTTTTTCGTAGAATTTTAATAATTAATTATTTGAGTTAATTGATGTAAGAATTTAAACAGATGAGAATCTGAGTTTTGAACATTTATTTAAACTAAGAAAGTTAGATTAAAAAATAAATATTTCATGAATATATCTAAGAAATATTTATTTTATTAATCTAAATTTTTAATGTATATAACAAATATATATATTCTTCAAATATTGGGAAATTCTCTAATATTTATTAAGTTAAGGCCATATTTTTAATTGATAAACCATGCAAAGTTAAAAATTTAATTTAGTTTTTGAATTTAATAATTTTTAAAACTCGATCTCTATTCTTACAAATTATATTGGGAAATATATTAAAAAGTCATATAAAAGGGATTAATTTTGAATTGTAAGATATTTTAAGATTAATAATGGCATTATGAGATCTGAGGCACTGATCAATTTGCTGTATGCTTGTATAAAATTAAACACCTGATTTTAAATTTAAAGCGAATATGAATTTGTAAAAGATAATGAACTAACACACTGCTTTTTCATAACTTCTGAAATTATTATTCATGAAATTTATTTTAGAACAAACAATTCTTTGAAGTTAAGATTTTTGCTTTTTGGAAGGAATATAAGTAAGTTAATCTGATTGTTAGATTAGCATATGATTCGACTATGGATCATTTTCCAGGAAGAATAATGAATACCTTCTTCTGAAAATGTATGTTTATTTACTATAAAATCTAAGATTCATTTTCATAGTTATTATGCATTATAAAAACATAATTTTCACTTATTGTTTTATACTTTAAGTCTAAAATTATGATTTATAGTTTCTAGTATATTATATTTATAATTAAGTTTCTACACTTACTGTGAGAAAAAAATATATTTGCTAAATTTAAATTTCTTAAGTATATGTGATCACTAATAACATTCTACAGGAAAGGTAGCAAAAAAAAAAGAAACGTAAAAAGTGAATAGGTTTAGACGAAGTTTTTAAAACATAATGAGTTGAAGGTATTGTTTGTTCAAATTTATTAAAAAATATGATATTGGGTTGTTCAGAAAGTCATTTCGTTTTTCCCACTTCAAACAGATTTTTGCTAGTGAAAACCAACCACTTTATGATTATGAAATCATGCTACGACCAGAAACATGGTAAAAGGTATTGGACTAGAATTGACAATATACAATTCAATAAAATATTTACTCGCTATACGTTTTTCATTTTCATATAAAAGGAAATAACTTTCCGAACAACCCAATATTTTAAATAATCTGTCGTATCATAAAAGGTGATTTATAAAGTGCTTGTAATTTCAAATTCTTAAAGGTAAATATTATGCTACATACAAAAGGTAAATAAATTCAAAAGTAATTTTGAACTATTATATAACTAGAGCAACTAAGCATTAAAATAATGTTTTACGAAATAATAATTTGGAATTACTTAAATATATTTCAACAAAAATCTCACCGTTGCTCTAATATCATGAGCTTTTTATTAATTAGAGCAATTAAAGACAAATATTGATTTCTGTATTCACATTAGTAAAGATTAGCTATCTACATATTATTACTTCAATATCATGGAAGGTATTAGAAAAAAATATAAATGCCTGGTAAACAAACTTTAAATATGTATTTTACATTAAATTCATAAAGAAATAATATTTAAAATTTAAAACTTCTATGTCATTTCACTTAAATAAAAATTAACATAACACTAATATTTAAAAATTATGAGTTTGTGTATAGATAAAAGTATAGTTTAATAGTTAAATTTTCAATTTTTTTCAAAGGTTGCAATTTTTAATAAATACGTGAGTGAATTATATATATGTAGATTACCATGAAAATGTTGTTTAACTAAAAAGTGCTTTTCTTTGTTGCATTACATTAAAGTAGCTTTCTGTAGAAAAATTTAAAATGTAACCTTAAAATATGCATATAAATAAAATACCCGCAATTTGGTAAATGAAATATTAAGCACATTTTCTTGCATTTCTCATATATTATTTATTCCGAGAAAATTGAAGTATTTGATACCATTGCTATCACACGAAAATTTTAATCCTTAAGTTATATATCCTATTAATTAGTAACGAATCTATGGATAAGTTAAAGTATGCATACTTTGAAAAACTATTAAATAGTAATATAATTTTGGCATTTTCAAAGTTAGTCTTAAGATTTTAAACTTATTAATCGCTATATTTTAATGTGGTAGAAACCATAAAAGAATAGGAACCATCAAAAAGGAAACAAACTACAACAAACTGGAAGAACATATATTCTGTTTATTTTTAATGGTTTCTTTATGTCCACCACAAACATTTCTGCAGCCTTTAAATCTATAATGTTGAATGCTTACTTCAAGGATAAATATTGAGTTGAAGAAAAAGAAACAAATTCTGTTTTATTATAATAATGTATTACAGAAATCTTTTTAACAAATTGTATGAAATGTTAAGTGTTTTTGACATTCATGTTTTAACTACGAAATTTATTTTTTGTTATCCGTACAAAGGAACATGTACAAATACATTAACTATAGAAATATAAATTTCCGTAGTTAATGTATTTGTACATGTTCCTTAAAATTTATCAGTTTCCTCAGGCTTTTGATTTGTATTTAAAATTGATGAATGTGAAGCTTAAAATCTTATACTTTTAAACATTAAAATGTATTTTTTTCCATTCACCTTTATGTGGTGTTTGAATTATTTGTATTATTTCATTTGCTCAAAAACTATTTTTATATTTTTCCAAAACATTGTTCTCCAAATTTAAATTTCTTATATTTTTGTAACAAAATTTAATTTTTTCTTTCAATTTTCAATAGAAAAATATCAACAAAAGAATATTGAATCATTATGCAGTGCATAATAATATCATCTATCTTATAATAATAAAAGCAAGTGTAATGTGTCTGTCCGTTTGTCTGACCGAGTTCTCCAGCCAAATCTATCGCACGCAGGGACCTGGAATTTTTTACACGGAAGCACAAGGGGGCTGGCCACCAGACCTCGAAGCCCGATTTTCGATTTTTGAATTAGAAAAATTTTAAAAAAATTATTTATAAAACTTCTTCTCGAGATCGCTGCTCGCCGATAGCTGATTCCGGGGTTATAGATAGATAATAAAAGCAAGTGTAATGTGTCTGTCTGTCTGTCCATTTGAAATTTGTTCGTTTCCAATGTCAAATTATGGTAAAACTATACTTTAAGGTGGCCCCTTGGCAAACATGGCGATTTTTGTTTGGCTATCGTTTTTATTGGCGATTTTTGTTGGCACAGACAATGAATTCCCCTGTTGCTATCGGAATATGATTGGGGTTTGCCCGGCTTGGCGATCAATCGCGATTACAACTTTGCGAGAATCAAAGAGGCACCATAAAGTATATTCCTAATTTGAATGTTGTTAGCTTGGTTGTTTAAAAATGCCGCCATTTCCCCTATTTTTACATGATTGTTATTAACTGGAAAAAAAGAAATAAAAGTTTCATTCATTTAATGTCGCTGAATTCGGATAACTATTCCCTTTTTGACTAAAAATTTAGTCAAAGGCAACCTCTATGATTATAATGATTTCTTTTACTGAAATTCGGAAAGTTTTCATCATTCGCACTTACAATATGAAATAACTTTAATTTGAATCGAAGTTGATCTATAACGTAGTAAGTTTCATTGAATATAAATTAATGTTTTGATTGCTATCAATATTAAATCCGACATCAATTTTGAAACATGGAATATTATTGTATTAGTCTGCAATAATATAAACATGTAAGAAGTACAACAGCGGTAAGTTATGATAGGAACCATTTTCCTATTAACTGAGAAACTAGCGCCCTCTATTCCAAACTTTACAGAAATTTCTAGACGTTTCCAGAAGTAAAAATTGTTACAGTTATTTAAAACTGTAAAGGCTGGTTTGAACATCCACGTGAGAAGGTGCTACGTGGATATGATACGCGAGTGAAGTGAGACAATTTGCAGAATTTCACATTCTAATTTTGATTTGATAAGCTGCGTTACTGCATAGTTTACTTAAAGCAAAAAATTCATCACATATTTTCATTTGAGTATTTAATTCCCGTGGGAGAAGAAATGGATCCTAAAAAGCCTGAAGAAAAACCTGGTGAGAAAAAACCCGGACAGCCTGATGATAAAGGAGGAAAACCAGGAGAAAAGAAACCTGGGGAAGAAAAAACTCCACCTACAAAGTAGAGGATCAGCTTTTATGGAAGAATAAAAAAAATGAAGCCAAAATTATGAGTGAGTGATAAAATGTTATTATTTATGTTTTAGAGAATAACTTATAATAATCAAGATGAAATCTTAATTTTGCATTTTAAAATTTGGACTTTACTTACCCTTATAATTTTTTCCGCCTTTAATAATTTCGGTTAATTCCCAGTGAACGGTACGCTCCTTATACGGTACGCATATATACAACGGTAATCATATATACAATTATAATTAATTGTATATAATAATGTATAAAATTATATTATTTGTATAAAATAATATAATTTTATATTATATAATGATATTAATTGTATATTCTATAATTATATTAATTGTATAAAAATAGCGTACCGTACACTGGGATACAGCCAATAATTTCTTTTTATCCCTTTTAAGTTATAAGTATGATGCTTTTTGTTTTTCGTGTTTGGAATTTTATATTGTTAAACTGGTTGATTGTGTATGTGTGTATTATAAAATTAATTCCATATTCTTTTGTTGGTTAAATTGCACTTTAGTTCCTCTACTTCACCAACTCGCGAATTTGATGCGCTTTTTCACTCATGCTCATTAATTATCCTTTTGTTTTAGTCTTTTCATTGGTCGCTAATTAAGTTTCACTTTGAAATAGCCGTAGAATTTTCGCCATGGCATCGGCGATTTTGAAAACGCCCAAGTAGGGGACCTAAAGCACATTTTCACCTATTAAGGACTTTTTCTACAACGGATCTAGATATTCATTTGCATTATGTCGAAAAATTGTCATCAGTGTTTTGAATCTTAGGTTAAAATGTGCTTTAGGTCCTTGGCATGAATAATTTTAGTTGGTTATAAATTTTGTCATTCTTGGTAATCCTACTTTGATACACTAGATACGATAAACGTAACGATTTCTAGAATTCTTATTTTGCCATTTCGTTCTGCCTGGACGCTTTTTTTTCCCGTTTGTCACCAAAGGTATGGGACCTTTGGTGACAAATTGAATCCTGTCTCCTAGGATTGTACCATTAATTTAATTCATTTAATATTAATTGAAAATTTTATTTTGTAAAAATATTTTTTTTTTTTTTTTAATGTTTGGAAAAAACAGAAAGTTAATGATGGAAAAAGCAGAAATTTTGTGATTTTTTGTTACGCATAGTAATGCCATTTGGCGACTTTATAACTTGAACCGGTGAAATGAAGAAGTACCCATTTTCATACTATATTATTGACTCAATACATTCTTCAGGAAATTCTAATTATTATTCATTTTAGCACAAACGAATAGCAGTTTATTTATCATTCAAGTTTTCTCAAATTCTTGAAAGCAAATAAAAACTTTGAAGAATTTATTAGATACACTTAAACTTTTTAATAAGAAATCGTTACGAAATCAAACTTACATCTAATTTTAATTTATATAAAATATTTCTAATTAAAATCATTAAACTAAATAAATATAGAAAATGAACAAAAATACTTGATTCCTTAAGCAAAGTTATTAAGAAAATCTACAAGGAATCAAACTTTTTTTTATTTGAATTAGAATAAAAATGAAAAACGAAAATCTGAAATCTTTCTATCACCAAAACCACAATAAGTGAAGTATTATACTCAACATTCGAATTACAAATGCCGAAGATTTCAAATTTGTCGATTCGATTTGATTTATCAAAATAAATACCATGTAAGCCATCGCAACGGACACGGTTTAACATAGCAACCAAAGGGGAAAAAAAAAAAAAAAGAGAGATTGGTAAAAATTTACTGTACGGTCGCTCTTGGCGATTTTTTAAAAAATCGCCAAAAATCTTGCCAACCTCGCCAATCTGCACAAGTGAAGTCTGAAAATAAGTAAAATATTCCATTTTTCATTGGTTGGTTCCCAGTTTGTCAGAATCTCCCATTTTTTATTGGTTGGAATCCTTCATCTGCGATTAATCAGAATTGGTTGGATTGTCAGAAAATGTTATTTATTGCCAACTTTGGAAAATCGAGCCAAGAGCGACGTACAGTAAATCTGAGCCAAGAGATTTTATTGTTTTTCTTAATTTTTGCAATGGGAACTACTTTGATATACTCCCCCCAAATCTGATATTTGGCGACTTTTTTTCTCGCCAAGCAAAATACCTGTTTTTGGCGCCTTTTTTTCTCGCTAAGATGGGGCTGGCCACCAGACCTCGAAGCCCGATTTTCGATTTTTGAATTAGAAAAATTTTAAAAAAATTATTTATAAAACTTCTCGAGATCGCTACTCGCCGATAGCTGATTCAGGGGTTGTACCAGCTCCTTTTGAGAAACAATTCTGGCGACCATCTTTTGGAAAATTTTCCGTTTAAAATATTTAGGATATATTGTTCCTTTTTATCGACGGGGAATGTTGTGTGTGTGTGGGGGGGTAAGAGAGAGAGAGACAGTCTACGTGTCCTACACTAATATTCCTGCGCTATTCACTTATCTGCATTTTCTAAATGCACGGGCAACGCCGGCGGGTACAGCTAGTTTATTATATATTTAAAAGGATTGAAAATTTTTACCATTTGCTTTTTATTTCAATTTTTATTATATCATTACTAAAATATTAAACAATTTTAGGCATTGAGTTAAATGCTATTAACATTTCATAAAACTAACTTAAGACCAACCTAAGTTAACTATTTTTTTCTAAAAAATCTTTATTACAAATCCTGATACTGATTTTTTTAAAAAATGTAATCATGTTTCAATTAAGTTTATATCATATATCCTGTACAAAATTATGTTTGGAAAATAAAAATACGAAAGAATATTCCTTATCGTTTGTGTATAGGAGATAAGTTTTATTCTATTTTCAATTATCATGAAAAGGATGCTAGTAAAACATCTAGAAAAACAGTTGGGACACTTAATAATCTTTAGAATAAATACCTTTACAAGAAACTGTCAGCAAATGTTTCATATTAGCTTTAAAAGCAAAAGTTTAGTTATCTTATAGTATTCAATATACTTGTAATTTATTCAATATGACATGTAAATTACTTTGATGATTTTTTCTTCACTTGCTATCATATATTTTAAATAATTTATAATTCTTCCAATTCAGTAACTCATAATAATCTTTTAAAACTTTAACAAAAAAAAAATGTAATTATTTAACATTTGCGGAACTGAAAACTGATGTATTTTTAAATCTATAAACATTAAAAAAACAAAAAAAAAAGTTCACTAATATAGTAAGTTGTAATATATAATAAGAAAGTTTTGTAACCAACACTTTGATTTTCAATGCTGAATCTATATCTAGTCTCGATAAGTAACATTTTTAAAATTAGCTTTTTATTGATATTTTTTTTATTTAAATTTACTACACACTTACATTCGTTTGTCTTTTAAAGATCTGGGAGAAAGTGAAATCCTCCGGAAGAAAGTAAATCCGAGAGAATCAAATTTTTATCAAAGAATTTATTTAAATTTCCTCATATATCTGTTTATTTCCCATGCTCTGGTTTTCATCTAATTAGATGTAAGATTGATCGCAATACGTGATGCAACTTTAAGAAAGGAATTTTATGCATAAATAAAAGGGCACAAAATATATTAAAAATATATCTGAGCCAATATAATCTCACTCATATATGAAATTATGTAAATAGGGTAAAGTGTGAAAAAACTGTTATTTTAAACTTCAATTTAAAATTTCAGCATTTTACAGTTAATTCACAAAAACCACATATTCTCCTCCTCTTCACTTGAATGCAAATTATTAAAACTTTAATTTATTATAAAAAACTTATTAACTCATATTTTAAATTAAATACGGATGTTTTTAATTTAAAATATGAGAAATGTTAAGTTTAGTAGTGAAATAATTAAATATGTGCATGTAAACATGTTGCGAAACATTTTTACTCGGAGATTAATGAATAATGAAATTTAAGTAAAGCAATCATAATTTTCTGTTTTTACTTTGAAAATTTAATGAAAAAACGATGAAATCTTAAACGACTTCATAGAGTTCATGTTCATGACGTTTTCTATATACCAATTGACAAAACTTATAATTTTTACGGATATTTTACATGATCATTTAATTACAGATGGTAGATTAGAAAGTTGTTTTTAATTACACTGTGTTATTACTAACAATTTTCTTCAAGTTCCATCTTCCTTCTTCCTTACAGAAGTTAAAACATCACTCTTTATTGCATTTTTTTCTTCCGAAACTCTTCCCGTGCCATCTCAAGCAATATTTTAAAAACTTCGTATAAATTTTTCTGCCATCTAAATTCTTCCTTCGGGTCATGTTCATGCATTTTAGTACTCAAGAACTTTTCTTTCCAAAATATTTCATTTAATTATAAGTCTTATAATGTACAGTATTTCATTTTTTACTTTTTCTCGAAAACATTCTTTAAAGATGAAAAAGTGAAGAATCTTTAGTACCAGCGTTTTTTTTAATGTATTCTCTGTGGAATTAAAAGTATGATACTAATGTGGTTTTTCAAAGACTTATTGTGAGATAGTTGTTATCTTATTACTTGGAAAAATTTCTATACCCCAAAAATTTTCTCAGATCTATATCTTATTTTTTTTTAATATTATTGTCTTAATTGCAATTTAGTTCAACAGCTTCATTGTTTCATTAAATGTAAATACATAGATATACTTATAATTTATAGTCGCATTAAATTGGTTAACCGATAATCTATCACTATATTTTCTGCAAAATTTATGTTCAAAACTCATAGATGTAAACATGAAATTTACTATATGATTTTGTTTTATTCACCAATAGCATAATAGATATAAAGATTTTTAGTGTGTCATATTTTGCTATCCTACTGTTAAAAAAAAATTGCCATTGCCTTCCGTTAGTCGTAGTTTCCACAAACATATTTCCCATCACAAAACCGAAGAACCCTTACACATATCCTAAATTACTGAATTCTAAATTCAATAGTTGTTACATAATATGCTATTGTGGAACAACTTTGATATACCCGCCAAATTGGAAATTTGGCGAGATTTTCTAGCCAAGTAAAATATCTGTTTTTGGCGCCTTTTTTCACGCCAAGATGGATTCTCGCTAAATACAAATAATTAATAACAAAAAAAAAGTTTTAAAAAAATTTAAAAAATGGTACAAAATACAAGAAAATACTAAATTTGACAACAGCAAAAACTTAAAAGCTGAAAAAACCTAAATTGGCATCACCAAAATAAGAAACAGCAACTCTAAAAAGTCCGTAGGAAGTGCCAGATTTGGCGCCAAATTTCGGGACGGGTGTTCAAAAAGTTGTTCAACAGTTATTTCATTTACTTTGTTGTATTGGTTTCAGAAATAATTTGTAGCATTAATATTGAGAATGAAACCATTCTAAACAAATGATAATTTGTTAGTAATATTATTTTTATAATAATTTGCAATACTATTTTGTAAACATAAAAATATATTTTGGTAAAATTTATTTCTAAATTAATTATTGTAATTATTTAAACTCTATATTTAAATAATTTTGCTTATTCAAGTATAAAACCACTTCAAAACTGTATTGTTGAAAAAAATTTCTATAAATTTACAGTTAATATGTCTGGCATAAAATCACTGACTTTATTATTTATTTTCCCATTTGTTAAATATTATTTAAAAATTTTCACGTTTAATAATTCAAATATCATAAATATATATCTTAAAAGTCAATTTCCTACAGAATATCTAGGCAGTGATGGTATCTAGATAGCGATATTATCCTTAAGGTTTTACAAAATTATACATATTCTCAGAGTTAAATTTTAGAAAATTCATAAAATATTTATAATCATAATTAACATCTGCTTATCTCAAAGAAAATGTAATGTGACAAATTTTGGAATATGGTGCTGGTAAAACGAAACTATAATAATCCTTAATCCAAAAACTGTGGTGAGCATTTAATGCAAAACCAACTCAAGTGTGAGCATAAATTGCGATAAATTTTCAAATAAAGTTAGAAAAAGATATTTTTTACCTAATATAAAATTAATTAAACAAAACAAAAGTAATTATTAACTATAAGAAAAAACGTCCAAAATGTAATATGATATTGCCTTACTCCATAGTTTTTCTAAGAATGTAGAATTTTAAGCAACAATATTGGTACCGAAAATACAATTTAATTTAATTAGCATAATAAACGATTGAAATTCATAACCTATAGCAATTTATATTACTAAATTAAAAACGTTTCTAATGGTGTAAAGTAAAAAAAAATATTCAAATTTTCTAAAAAATAATTGATTTAATAATGCCACAATATTTTATCATTTATTGTTAAATTATGTCGGTTTATCAATGAAAACTCAGTAGACGTAGCTTGATATGTTATAGCTCAATTTTACATTATAAATAAATCACAACATTTTAATAAATATGCATTTATTATTATTGTTTTTTAAGTTAACAAATGTTATATAGCTTTCCTTAACATCATTGTCAATAAAAAGAAGAGAGTAATTGATAAATATATTTGATCTGCTATTACTTTATTACTATATGTATTGACTTTTAAGTTCCCACTGTCTACTATAATACTGTAAAAGTTTTTAGAATACGTTAAAATAATTTCCTTCTATGTTGTATCTCACCCTATTTTCACATTAAATTTCGAACAAAATCTAGACTATAAGAATGATATCATTAACTATTGGATATATTTCTTTGCTACCATTAAAATAAAATATTTATCATAAATTGTAGATATGATGGATAAAAAAGAAGCAAATTCAACATATTGAAATAATTTTCTTATTTTCTCTAAGATGTGTAATGCAAATTTTTGTCGCATTAAAGATTTAAAATCTTTCCTAAATTCTGCGAATCGTTATGCTTAAGTTGTATAAACTTTAATGTTGAGGACCATTCGTTTTTACGTATAAAACAACTTCTATTCACTTATAAATTATTTCAAAAGAAGTGTTTGAGTTTTTGCTAAAAGTTTAATGAAGTTATGATATATTATTCATAAAATTTTGCAGAAAGATGAGAATATTTATGGTTTTATTTTACATATTATACCTTAAAATATTTCTATATTTTAAAACACTTATTGCAAATATCAGTTTCAATAGGCTGCATATACTTCGGAATTATTATGTAAAATGTACAACAAAGACCCTAACATATTTTTGAAGTAATTCTTCTTATCACCAAATAGCAATATGCTTGTAATAATGTTTCCAATTCATTATATTATCACTATTTTGGATGCATTTTTTTTGTTTCAAGATCACTTGCGTCATCTGTTGATAAAGATAATGCTCACCATGATGATTTTGAAAAGAAAAAATAGATAATATTGTAATTTTTACATATGATATTATACTTCCAAATGTATTTATCGAAATAAATAAATAAAAAGCGAAAATAATATTCAATGCATAAGATTGAAGTGCTATTATATTTTAGCACGCATAATAGGTATAACTTTTAATCACTGTCTAACAACTCATTAATGAGAGTTTATAACTAATGCCCTTTTTAGAATTCTACTTTTTATTTGTTTCTGTGATGTGCTTATTATTCAAAGGAGAAATTGTATAACAAGAGAATTATAAATAAACATTAAACTGCAATGTTTTCCTAAAACAGTTTGATTTTGAAATGTGCTAAGAATTTTATTAATGAGATAAATAAATACATTGTGTATTTTATAACTAGAATAAGCATTAGTTTTTATTCAATTTTTTAACTTAAACAAAGCATAAAATTTTGTAATCGTTAATGAAATATAACTCTACAATAATATAATCCAAAGTATTATAAGAATCTAATACGTTAAGAAAAATATATTGTATTTATCCCATAAGAGTAAATTAAAGGCATCAATGTTAACTTAATATAACATTTATCATTATATTATGCGACAGGTATGTTTTATTATTCAATAAATGAATAATGTACATAGTATTAGTATATTTACTTTTATACTAGTATTTACTTTTATACTTATATTACTAGTATTAGTATTCTACTGTTTACAAATTGTGCTTTGCAATAAAATGTGAATAAATGCAAGAAAAGTACCTAACACATATAAAGTGTGTGAAACTTTTACAAAATAATTAAGTTCTAATTCAATAAATACTTAGCTGTTCAATAAATTTACAATTAATATTATTTTATTAATAATACAAAATAGTTTAATGTTCAATTTGAAGGCTATGAATAAATTTAGACATTTTTTTTGTTTTTAACATTTTTAATTTAATAATCATGGTTTTAATTTACTAAATGCGTTTTCTTACATTTGAACACGTGTGTACATTTTGTAGTTTCGAGATGTTTAACTAAATTATGAAACATCTAATTATGTGCTTTCATTTTATGAATGGATTATTTTGCAATAAGAAATTGAATAAATACAGTTAGTATAAGTCTCTATAATTCCCATTTATGATACACTGAAAAAGAACAAAAAATAAATAATTACTTTAAAATATTTAATCAAATGTTTGCAATCTAGATATTTAATTTATTTACCAGTAGTACCACTAATATTATTTTCAATGAATCATTCAGTATAAAATGACAAATATTTACACACATATTTCCAGAATACTAGATTTTGAAGGACTTTACTAATACCTTATTTCTTAAGGTTTTACTAAAACAGAACAAATAGTAAAAGATTTACAACTTCACTTATTACTAAATTTATTGTTTTAACCTATGTTATCACTAGCATTTTTTTCATTTTTTGAATTTAATAAAAAATGATAATGGTGAAAATTAATAATTATAAATGATATACATCAATATATATTTTATACTTATCAATATTTTTATTTAGAATATTTTTTACTTAAGGAGAATTCATATTTTATAATCTAACATTTTATGTTTAATATTCTACTTTAAATGTAAATATATAACATCACTTTATTTTTATTGAATTCGTATTAGAATCAAGTTATATTATATTTATTATTTTAACAGGGAAAAATGTCATTAAAAATTTAAATTAAATAAACTTATAAATTTGATATTTAAACAAAAATAATTTAATATGAATAATGAATTTCTTCTAAAAAAAGTGCTATAAAATAAATAACATATAATTGTTGACTTCAGTATATATTTCTCGAAAGATATATATCTGATTTAAAACATATTATAGCTTTTAAATTGCAAACATATTTTAATAATCCAATTAAAGGATATTAAGATATATTATTTAAAAACCTTGCTTTTATTACGAAATTTTAAATTTATATCTAACGTTCCTTCGAAAGTTTGCCAAAAAAAAAATTGATTTACATTTTATACTATGTTTGTTGAAAACTTACGTTTAGAGTTCATTTTTAAAATATTGTTTGGGAATATTTTTTTTGAAAAAAGTAAATATTTATATCAGAATCATAGTAATTAGATCAGAATTTTACCTCTTAAATGCTATCGCAACACAATGGAAAATAATCTGTATTCAGAAAAAAAAAATTCTTAACTGCTCTGAAATTTTTATGACTTGAGTTCTTCATATCTAATTTCACTTTCACAATTTCATAACTTAAATATACTTTATATATTTTATGACTTCAAGTTCTTTAACTAAACTTAATAATGTTTCTTATAAATCAATGAATATGTAAAGTGTTAAATGCGTGACTTGTAAAAATTTAAGAAACAACTTAAACAAAAAATATAAAAAACGGATAAACTTTAGATTTAAGTATTTTAAATTTCATAATAAAATTATTAAATAAATTCAGACGTTAAGCGGTAAATCATAAGTAAAAAGTAACAGTAGACAGAGAATTTCAAATTTTAGTTCCAACTAAGATTTACTTGCACATAAGGATTTGTAACAATTTATAAGTAACGATTAAAAATGAAAAACATTACATAATCTAAATAGAAAAGGAGTACTGCAATGGGTCTGACATTTTTTTTAATGTTTGATAAAGTTTCTATTGAATGTGTCATTGAGTAATTTGAAAAGTTAATATTTTCAAAAAATTTCTTCTTGAGTCATTTCCTGAAAAGAATTTCATTTATTCATTATAGCTACTGATTATAGAAATTCAAATAAGATGCCGTGAACTACTTTTAAAGTATTGTAAAAAATAATTCATTATTAATCACTACAATTTTTTTATATAATAATAGACTATAATGTCAGGTTAAATTATAAATATCAAAATGCTTTCTTATATTATACTGAGATTTATGTTAATTTAAGAAAATAACTATTCAGATGCTGTCTGATATGGAATATACACAAAATTAGTATTTTTGCTTGATAAAACTGGTTACTTAAGACAAACACATTGTTTTCAGGGAAGTCATGAAAAATACTGACAGTTTTGAAAATTATTACATATTTAAAATGAAAAATATTACAGTTATTATTATTATTATTATTATTGTTTGGA
>JAPDSC010142632.1:0-21327 GCA_026290005.1 Latrodectus geometricus
ATATATATATATATATATATATATATATATATATATATATATATATAGTTAATAAAACCATGACGTTTTGATATATTTGACTGGTTCACACAAATAAGTTTTGCACATGAGGGTTAACTCATCTAGCAAATAGAGTTTAAAGCAGAATCTAATCCACAACATATATCCTAATCAGTAATAATTATATAATAATTAGACTGCATTTTCTAATTATTGTACAATATATATAAATTAGAAAATTTTGTACAATATATATAAATAAAAAAAGTACAATATATATAAAATATAAATTAATAAAACTGTGATATTTTGATATGTTTGATTTATTTCCACAAATAATTTTAGCACATGAGGATTAACTCATCTAGCAAATAGAGTTTAAAGCAGAATCTAATACACCACATATATCCAGGCCCAAGATTAGAATTGAATCCACAAGCTGTTGGACTAAAAGCCAAAGCGTTAACAATTCAGATGCAAATCAATTATATAATGCAATTTCCCTTAGCTGATGCAAATCAAATGTATTATGTGTTTGAATACAAAACTAAAACAATAAATAACAAAAGTGACATTCGTAATAAATATTGGCAAGATTAAAATAAAATATAAAAGTGACTAACCTGCAGTAGTGAATGCTTCAGAAGGCATCATTAGTTCTCCATACATAACATAACCAGTAAGGGGATCTACATACCTACTCATCCTTAATACACTCATTTCAAAGCTACCTATAGTGCAGATAAGGTAAAAATAAATCACAAAAGACCAATAAAAATCATAAAACCAAAAATATTAAAAGAAAATTTATGCTATATTATGGTCTTATTTATATATTTGTTCTGTTTCCATTAAATAGATATTTAATTCAAAATAACACAGAAATCAATTAGAAAGAAATTTTGAAAAAATATTTTCTTAATAAGCACAGGTTAATTGTTTAAAAATAAAATTTACAAATTAATATAATCACAAATAATATATAGTACAAAACATAATTTAGAATAAAATTTCTACCATGTGTTTTCTCTCCTTAGCTTCAATAGTAAAAATTTGAATAGTCTTACTTTTTGGTTACTTAGATATTAAGTATAAAATGCACAATTTATGAAATATTTTTTGTTATATTTTAAGATCTCTACCATAATTTCAAACTGTATATGCCTACTAAAAATTTGTGAAATCAAAATATCACCATAAGTTTACAAATCATTACCTCACAAAATTCCCACAATTAGCTTCAGAAAGTTATGCATTACAAATATCATTACAATCAGAAAGTTATACATAAAAAATTTATTAAAAAATTAAGGACATATGTTATACATTTTATTAGTAATAAAACTTATATGTTTTATACTTTTTAAAATTTTCTAATGTATAAAATTTGAAAACATTTATTTTTAATAACTTTATTAAAACTATTTTCAATAATGTAATTAATGTGATTAACTAAATTTAATATGCAAAATTTTAAGATAACTATTAATACCTTAGATGCATTTCTAATTAATTTTGTGTAATGTTATCTTTGTTACATATCAATACAAAATAACCTTAAAAATTTTAAAACATGTTGATATTTTACATTAATATACCAATCATATCATTAAAAACTTTTAATTACAAGTGATAGTAGTATTTATATATTAAAAAAAATAAATGAATTTTTTTCAAAAAAAAATTTCAATATATATATATATATATATATTTGAATTCATCCTTAAGTAGGAAAATTTAATTTTCCTACTTAAGGATGAATTTAATATTTTTTCATTACTCATAAAAAATAAATTATTTAGAAAAACTGAATTTTGTTTTAATTGTAATTAGTTAGTACTTAGTTCATTTTCCTTACACAAATGTAATTACTGACCTTAAGATTTTATAAATTCATTTTTAAAATTCATTCATGCAAAGAAAGGATTTGCATATAAAGGTTTATGGCGCAGTTCATATACAATGAGATAAAATTCTTGCTTATATAAGTACCGTAAGAAAATTTCTAAACTAAAATTAAATTTCAACACATAAATTTTAAGAAACAATTATTTACCAGCTTTTAATAACAAGATCTGGTCATCCTGTGAGAGTTTCATAAAGCCAGGAACCATTTTGGCAAACTCAATCAGCTGCTGAATAACATTTGTAAGTTTCTGTGCACAATCTAACCACAGTTGCTCATGATCCTAAAGTGTAAACAGGAATGCTCAGTTTATTTCACGTTACATTGTAACAATTTTATGGTACATAAATAAATGTGTAAAGCATCATTTAAGAACAGAAAAGAAATAATTATTTGAAGATAGCCAGTTAATAAGCTTTATAAAATTTCAACCAATATATTTCATACATACTATGTATAAAGATTAATATTTAAATCATATTATTTAATGTCATATTAAGTTAAGCAAATTTCTAACAAAGAAGCTGAAATTGCAATAAAAGCTTTCATAAAATTTATAATTGAAATTTTAAAATAATTATTAGAATATTATCTTATAAAGATTCCAGTCTCAATGCAAAAAAATTATCATAGATTACAGTTGAATTATTTTAAAGAAAAGAGTGAAAAATATAATAACAATGTTATTCAAAATTTAGAAACATTTTATTTGAATTTTTTCTAAGCTTTGGCTTAGTATTTAAAAAGATTTCGATTTTTATAAAGTAATTTATCATTTAAAATAACATTAATATCTAATATTTCATAAAAAAAAGAATGATAAAATTTTTATTAGCTTATGTGCAATAATGTAGAAGTAAGACATTGTTATTAATTAGTTAAAAAATTATATAAAACAATAAAATATAAAATTTTTGTAAAAATATTTTTATTCAAATATCATATGAAAAAATGGTATAGTTAAATATTTATATAAAACAACAATGAATACCGATTTTTTTTTTCAAGTACTTCACAAAATTTGATGTAATATAAATAATTTTATTGTTTTCAAACTTTATAGCTTTCAATAAATTATTACGCGTGTATTATAAAAGCGAAAATAATTTTAATATTTTTAAACTTCAATATATAAAATTTTAATCACTCAATACTTTTTTAAAATAATTACATTAAATATTTTAATATTACATTTTTTTAAAGTCAGTCTTATGTTAAATTTTAATACTATTTATACAATTAATTTAAATTATTTTTAATATTATAAATAATTTTTTTAAAATTAATCTTAAGGTTTCCTAACTTTTGGTAACAATAGAAAGAATATTATTTTTTGTGATTTCTTTTACACATTTAATCTGAGCACTAATATTTCAGGTTACGAAAAATACTGCAAATAAATATTTTTTAGAAAAATATTCAGGAAATTTAATTTGCTATATTTTCCAAAACTTGATAAGGAAATTATAGAAGACTAATTGTGTGTTATCAGGCATATTAAAACATATATTTTTCATTACATAAGTTTGATATAAGTTTAAAAAATAACTACATAAATTGTTATTCAAAATAATTTTCAACATTACATACAATATACAAAAAATTTGCACACTTATTTTGTACAAAAAAATGTTATAAATAAGAGCACATTTAAATGAAATATATATTTTAATGAGAAATTATTTTCAAGAAAAATTAATGTCCTATTGATTCAGTTAAATTAAGCTGCATTGTTTTTTAAATAATTAAAAATTTGAAAAAAAGAGCTTAAAATTATTTCCTCATGAATATTTAGTATTTAAAGATGAGAATAGAATGAAAATTTAAAAAAATTTGCAAAAAATTGAATCATACAAAATTTTATTTTAGATATTTCATATTTCTTGATTAAATAAAAATTGCATCAACACTGTCATTTAAAAGAAATTCAACAAAATATTAAAAATTTATGCACTATCACTGGCATGATAAAAATCAAAGTAAAGTAATATTATCTTTATTGACTTAATTTTAATCTATTGCAACAGGAAATTAGCGAATACAAAAAAAGTGTTTTTAAGTATTCCATAATTTATAATCAAACAAAAATAAAAAGTTTAATAGGAAAAAAATATTCAAGGAGATATTAAAATTAAAACTCAGCACATAACATAAATATTAACATAAAAACATTACAAATATTAAATAATTATTTAAGTCTATATTCACCATGCTTTTGTAACATAAGATAGAAGCAACATCGGGAGGTTTTCTCATAATTTCAGCAACTTGCTCACTGTTATACAGGCAAGTCCTTGTGTGCGCCTCAGTCAAAGTTTTTGTAAGAAGTTCTGATAAACGAGATAATTATTAATAAAATAAATGTCCTTGGTTATTAATTTAAAATATTTTTACACTTATATTTATTTTTAAACTAAAAATTTAAATGTAATCTAAATATTCTTTTTAGATTAATTTGACATACAAAAACAAAACACTTTGCACACAAGAAGTACTTTTTTTATCTTATTTTTCATGAATTTAGTTTGAAGAATAATTTTGAGTATTTCAGATATCTAAACAAATATTTCAGATGCACAAATTCAAATGAAAACTGAACTAAATAAATGCTATCAAATATCAAATCTTAAAAAAGGAATATTTGTAAGAAATATTTGATTAAATTACATTATTATTAACAAAATTCATTAAAATACTTTAATAAATGTTAAAATCCTTATAATTTTTTTTTAAAAATTGTCGTACCCAAAT
The DNA here is from genome assembly GCA_026290005.1 of Latrodectus geometricus. Taxonomy (NCBI): domain Eukaryota; kingdom Metazoa; phylum Arthropoda; class Arachnida; order Araneae; family Theridiidae; genus Latrodectus; species Latrodectus geometricus. The sequence continues at coordinate 4,658 of JAPDSC010142632.1, forward strand.
GAGAATTTGTGGTCACTGGACCAGGAGGTACAACAGTAATGAGTAGACTACTGGCATCTGCAATAGGCTCAAGCTGTTGTTGAGGATCAAAGGTTGTGCTGTCAACAAAATCTGTGCTGCCAAGATCAAATTGTATGGCTTGTGGCGTGTAAGTGTAACCGTTTGTCGGAAAAGTGTTCAAATCACCATTGTAGCTGTACCTAGAAACAGAAAATAAAATAAACCAAAAGTATTATGCCCTTAAATAACTATTTCACAGTAGTTTTGTACAAACATAATGAATAACAAAACCACAATTTAGAGTCACTAGAATTGTTTAAATTAACAGAAATAAGACTTCAGAATCACTTTAAGAATATTTGATTATCTAAACTGCACAAGCCAATTTCTAAAACTGAAACAAAAATTATTTGAATAGGGTAAATGAAAGCATTAACTGTTAATAATTAGCATAGCTCTAAAAATAACAAAAAATGTAATTAATTTAGCTCTCAAATAAGTTTTAGACTATCTAATGAACTTTTTATAAACCAATGATAAAAAATATTAATTTTTTCAAACAAAATATAAAGATCTTTGTCCACAAATGAAAGAGGTTGGAAAAAATATTACTAAAGCAATTTCATTACATTTATAATGAAATATGATCCTAATTTAAGGTTAGTTTAATTGTATAGTTAAGTGACAAAAAGTCCTTTTATATATATAAATTATATAATGTCTTTCTTCCAGTCAATTTTACAAACATAACATTGTTTATATTTATTCTAATGGTAGTGACATAAATTTACTAATAATAGTTTAATTTTGTGTATATTATTTTCAAAATAAATGATAAATTAAAGTATAAATTATAATATAAGTATTTAATGAAACAAACTAGAAACTAAATGTTAGATTTAAACTTGTAAATAAAAAATAAAAGACATACATAATAATATAAAATATTATAAATAATAGTTTTCCATTTAATTTTAACAATCTCAGCAGAATAATGTATTAATAAACTTGTTATTTTTCTTAATTTATAAACACCAATTTCATTACAACAACATTAAATGGAACTGTGTTAAAATACATCCATTTTATAAAGAAATAATAATCTCATTCAAATACCCGCTGTTTATATAGGAGACATGTTGGTTTGATGAGGACGGTTGTTGTTGGTGATCAAAAACGGAGCTATCTGGTGAAGTCTCTGTGGGCTGCGGCGTCGAGTGGGACGGAGCCGTACCCTGAGGACGGACTAGCTGTGCTCGATGATACCTCACCTCATCTTCCACCTTTTCTCTTTGTTTCTTTGACATCCGACCAAATTTCACAGCTTAAATAAAATGAAAGTTTCTTAAATAAACTCCAAAAAATCATAACATATAAACATCTTTCAGATACATAATCACAAATATGAAAATTTCAAAAATATTAACATATATAAGAGAATATAAGGAACTAAGTTTTCACAGCTTAACAGAAGGAATTATTTTTTTCACAAAATTTTCTAATTTTGAAAATCAGCAATTGTTTTATTAAATTACATGTTGTTTAAAGTTATCAAAAATAAATTCAAATTTTTGGTAAATAATTATGAGCAACACAAAATGATAGTTAATAAATATTATTTTAGATATTTAATTTTACATAAAAGAGAATACATAAAATAATTAACAAAACAGTAAACAGTTTGAACATAAGAATGCAGACATAATTTATATAATTATTAAAAATTTTTGAACAAAAATCATACAATATAACATTGAAAATAATTTATATAAAATACAGTACAACAAAAATATTATCAAACCTTTATTGTGGTAAGCAAACTGCAAAATAAATCATTAATTTCAAAAATAATGTCTTAAGAATCACCAAATGAAAAAATATGTAGAAATCAACAAAAGATATTGCAAAATTTATGCTAAGTATTTAAGACTAAGTACTTAAAGATTACAGTCATAAAATATGAAAATTAGGGAAATGTGTTTTTCTATTTCACATTCTTTAACAAAACTGTTAGAAATTTAAAATATAAGTTATTAAAAGAATCTCAATACAAATAAGATTCTTTTACATTCTTTCTAAAGATTTATAAGTAAAAAATTTATTTATAAAATAATAAAGTAGGAATTGACTAATGTGACATTCATAAAACAAGAAAATCTTTTAACGATGACTAATGTTTAGAATATTGTATCATTAGCACAAAAAATAAAGCATTGAATAGATTTAAAATTTAAAAAGAAAAAGTATCTTACCATCCCTTGACATTCCAAGGGCCAAACATTTTTGAAGACGACAATATTGACATCGATTTCTGTTAACTCGATCAACAACACAATTCTTTTGACGAGGGCATTGGTAATTCACAACGCTGGATTGACTCCGCCTGAAGAAACCCTAGAACACATTTATAAATATTAAATATCTCTTAGTAAAACTTATGAACCATTGGAAAAATTCGAAAATACTTAAGTATATTTATGAAACCTCTGATATGATGACTATGATCATTAGGAATAAATTAATGATCGAACATAATTTATGTTAATGGTTACAAATGATTTATGTTACATTTAGCAAAATTGCAATATTTTCAAAATTAACAATAGCAGAGTTAACATAATTCTTTTAGTTAATTATTTGTTTGAGAAGTATATTAGATTAAGTATAATAACAAAATTTAAAAAATACACACTTATTTAAATTTATTACTGCTCGTTCCAAAAAATTAAAGACCATTTATACAAGTTATAAATGGATAGGATGTAATTGATACTAAGATTTGCAGCCAAAAGCACATCATATCTGTATTATCAGAGTTTGGAGCTTAAATTTAAGAAGGTTAAATAAATTATGAGTGTTGGAAATTGAGAATTTTATTTAGAGAATGTTTACTCTCTATTATGTCTGGACACTAATTTATCAGCCTCTATAAAATAAAACCACATTTTAATTACTTTCAAAACATATATAATTTAAGTTTCATGTAAATCACATATTTTGAAAAACAAAAATAAGATTGATACATATAAACTAAAATAATTATAAACTCATCAATATCAAAACATCATCTTTTAAAAAACTCTTGTACTACTAAACTGATATTTTAAAACATACAGTGATTAAAAGAATATAAAGATTAATCTGTACATAAATTACAAATTTACATTTCCATAAAAAAAAAATTAAATCAGAACAAAAACATTTTGTAAAAACTTTCATATAAAATTAAAATCCTTTTATATTAATTATAAAAATATAAGCATAAAAAATTTAGCAAATATTTGAGGAAAAAAAATCATGTAATAGTTTAAAAATGAGCAATTAGAAAATGTTAGTTGTACAGATTTAATGCAAATAGTTATTTATATTAGAAATTTTTACAAAAAAGATTAGTCAAATCAGGCTCACAGGAATTATAGCCAGATTACGCAGTGAATGTATGATTATTGCACTTGTATATTAAACGTCTAATTCACAAGTCGATTTTCAATAATTGTAAAAGCTGACAACTGTTATAAAGGCCATATTTATTACTATTGAATTTTATGGGACATATTTAATATTTGCTACTGAAAGCAAATAATTATAAAATTTGGAGTTCAAATTTATTTAGATTAAGCATGTTAAGTTGGAAATTTTAGAATTTCAATATACTATTCTGTATGTTTACTTTTCATGATATAATTAGATGACTGTTTGATATTTTCTTGTATTACATAATCAAAAGCTATTTTTATTAAACATTTAATATATTTTATTAATGTAATAGTTCTAATACATCACATGCCTACTTATTTTATGTGGTATGTTGCATCTATTAAAAAGACACAGTAATTTTTTCATCACAAGTTGCCAAATTAATAATAAATTACCATAAAACCAATGTTTTTTTCCTGTTATTTATTCAATATTGTTATCTTGTAATATTACATAAATTATAGTCAGATGGTGCATTACTCTCAAAAATGAAGCATTATAAAAAAAATATTATTTATGTAGTTTGATCTATGCATTATTTTATTATTATTTTTAAAATAAGCTTTTATAAATTAAGAAAAATTCTCTTCCAGCATATCTCATAAAGCTGATTTATAATAATGAAATAGAAAAAAAATATTCCTAAATTGTGTGATTTTCATACAATTTTGATAACTGAAGGAAATTAGAAATGAGTCAATACACCTAACAATAGATAAGATTCTGCTTTAAGTTTAAAAATTCATTAAATTAATAGATGTCTATATTAACAAATAAATTTTCATTACTGCAGTTTAGAGAAAATACTTTTTAAAGAAATATATGTTTTTTTTTTTTAAAATGATTAAAATACAAGTCAATAATTTTATGTAGGAAAATACATTACAAATATCCAATTAGGAAATTTTTATTAATGAATCAACAAACATATACATTTTTTAGCCATTACATTTTTAATATACATATGTAATAAAATATTTTTATTTGTAAGAAAATAGACTTAGTAGAGAATACATTAACCAAATTGAGGAAAAAAGACAAAGAAAAGAAGCTTGTTAATATTTTATGAAGCATTATAAAAGCAACAGAATGATAATAAAATTTAACAACAAAAATCAACTAAATTATAATAACCAATTTCAGTCAGGCATGTATATTAATTTTATATAAAAAAAAAAAAAACTATAAAATAAAAAATATATTAAATAACAAAAATTCTTTTATGAAATTAAACTTTGTGAAGCATTCACCGGGAAAAACAAATATAAATAAAAACATTTACTAAAGATAGCCAAAATACATAACCAATATAAAGCACAACAAATAACAAATATATAATTAACAAAATATTTAAAAAAATGCTGACTTTTAGAAAATTATAAAATTGGTGAAAAATATTCAAACAATAAGCTTTATAATTTCTTCATAACAATGAGATTTTTCATCATATCAAAACGATTTCCATCTGGCTGTAAAGCAAGTTTTTTACCATCATCCGTTTTAACAATCAAAAATCCATAGTCATCAATAGCGTTGACAATTGCTTGTTCATTCAAATCAGATAACAAAACTTGTTGGTCTTGATGAATCCAATACTTGTAATATAAGTTTAAGAATTCGTCTGGTCCTTTAATTGCAAAATCATTTATAAGTTTTTCAAGTTCAGTTAGAGTGGCCGCAATGACTTCTTCTGTTTTAAGAAGAGGTAAGGACTTGCTCACAGCAGCATTATAAGCTTGAATCACCTTATTAATGCATATTGTTGGATGCTGATTGGAAACATTTACACCAATACCTGCATACACATGAACTATACTACCTTGCACTGTAGTGTTGACAAGAACTCCACCAACTTTCTTGTCTTTCCCGTAATAGATGTCGTTTGGCCATTTTAAACGAAGATCAATATCAGAATATTCTAATCTTTTATGCAAACTATGAACAACAGCTAAGGCACACATGTGTTGGATGACAGACAATCTTTGACCCAGAGGTGAGGAAAGCATCAGTGGAAAATGCAGAGTGAACATGGCACTGCCTTCAGGACTTAACCACACATTATCACCCCTACCTTTCCCAGATAATTGTCGATTAGCAACTACAACTATGCCAGGATGGTCAGATAACTGCTCAATTGGGTACATTGTAGATGTAACAACAGGGAAAAATACAACAATTTTACCAAAATATTGAGTTTTTAAATATGAATAATAACAACTTTTATCAAAACCAAGTACATTAGGATTTTTTGTTTCGAAGAAGAGTGGAACTTTCAGATCTTGTGAATCACCGGAGGGATTTGAGGACTTTTCAAGAGAAATCTTAGAAATAGTTAAGCGTTTCATCAATTCTTCAATTGGTATCTCATCACTAAATATAATATAACCAGGAGTCGGTTTTGGAAGCTCTAAGGAGTATCCTTCCAAGCCCAAATGTTCAGTCAACAAATTTTTTAAAATCGGCATACATTTTTCATTGTAGTCCAGGAATTTATCCTCTTGCCCATCAAGAATACTTGTCACAAATGAATCAAGAACTAAATATACTGAAGAAACAATCAATAGACCTTTATCAATGTTGACTTTTGCAATTACAGGATTATTTTTAACATCAGCTGCAATAATACAAGCATTGCTAACAGAAATATTGTACCTTCCATGAAATAGTTTCACTTCCTTATCTTTACATGTAACATCCATAAAACATTGGTCAGTTACTTCTGTTTTGCAAACCCCATTAACATTAAAGTTAGAACAGTGTACCAGCAATTTTCCACCACTTTTAACATACTTCACAAATTCTATCAAAACTTCATCTTCAATTTCCAGAGAGCTCACAATTAAGAGAACAACGTTTTCCTTCCAAGGTGTAGTTAGTACTTGGGCTGATTTAAGCTGATACAAAACGTATTTATCAACATGAAGGCATTTATGAAGACAATCGACAAAGTTTTTAAAAACTTCATCACGTTTCTCTCCAGTGTATACTAGAACATTAGGTGGTTTTACACTTGCTGAAGATGTATCCATTTTAAGAAAGAAACTAACTAATTTAGAATTAATCAAATTCAATTTATTGTTAATAAATTTTGAGCAAAGTATTGAAGTTCTAATCATCTATTAATCACATTAATTTCAAGCACAACTACGGCAGTAAAGGATTATCACGTCTGTGTAATAAAGTATTAAAAATTTACATCTATTATCAAGTTTCTCGTTGACCTTAAAGAAGGAAACATTTAATGTTTAGTCCATCTGACGATTGATGTGATTACGTAATCGCTCTTTCCACAATAATTATTTGCATTTTTAGATGCAGTGAGATTTTTTTCAATCTTACAGTTACAGCAACACACTTAAATATAAGAAATTTTTTTTTAAATTGTTTGATTAAACAGCAACACTAAATATACAACTTAAAAATAAAATCAAGAACGAACGACGTAAATCTATGATTGTTAGATGGCGCCATCTAACGTTTAAATCAGAAAATACTATTTTGTTTTAATAAATTTTACAATATGTGAATAACTTTAAATATATGAAATTGGAATTTTTTATTAAATACTCAAATTTCAAATTTGAGTAAAAAAAAATATTATAATTAAATACTTACCTTGCAGCCTTCACAAGTAATAACGCCATAGTGAACACCAGAAGATTTATCTCCGCATACTTTGCAGGGAATGATTTCAATTTGCGCTATGGAAAAATAAAACGAATAAATAATTTTTATTATTTCTACTTAAGTACTTACAGCACAAGTTTCATTAAGTGTTAAATATTACTTAACACTTAATGTTTAATAAGTTATTTATATTATAATGTTTAATAATGTTTAATAAGTTATTATAACACTTAATGTTTAATAAGTTATCACTTAATGTATGACACTTTATGTTTAATAAGTCATTAAGTGTTTAATAATATTTAACACTTAATGAAATTATTGAAATTAATATACAAATATTTATTTTATTTTTATTTTGAAGTTCATTATTTTTTTCTGTAATTTTCACCAGCCCTCGTGGCCTAATGGATAAGGCATCGGTCTCCTAAACCGGGGATTGCGGGTTCGAGTCCCGCCGAGGGTAATGGTCTATATTTTATCACTTTCAACAAAAATATCGAAATATTAATAAACATCATAATTATACTTTGTTGTTTAAGACTAATATACAATAAGTACAAGAAATACGTGATATTCTGAAAAAAATTCATGAAATTTAAATATTCATATTTTAAAATTAATTTTTATAAAATCTAGGAAAATGATTATTGGAAAAATAAAACAAACTCATTTTTATAAATAATTACAATTTAATTATACTTAGAAAAAGATTACGCGCAACTGTGAGTGGTGGTGGTGGTGATGTGACACATACTAAACTTTTTATTTCTCTTTTTTAATGATTTTGTAGATCCTTCACTTATTGACGGATAAAATCACAATACATTTTTTAATATTAAGCTGATGCACACACGAGTTTTTTTTTTTCTCCCAATATTAGCATACACAATGAGACCATACTGTAATAGTGTTTTATAACGAACCTAGTATATATGAACTTTCCAACGGAAGTTTTGAATAAAAATGAATACCTTAATAAAATACTAGCAATAAGCAGACTTAAGATCTCTTAATAAAAATCTATGAAGATTTCATGAATATTTAATGATTCTGGTTTTATGCTCCGAGTTTCAAAATCGTGTAATTTGAAGGCATGATCGTTCTTGTTTCCTTATTATGTTCCCGAACAGCGTATGAAGCTTCCGGTATTTTTTTTTGCGTTTATTTTCTTTCTTCTACAACAGGTCAGTCGGAAAAATGGCGACCGCTTCCTACTTTTCACGCACCATAATTCCATCACTAGACAATTTTTCGGACGTCCCCAACAAATGATCACGTTTCGCTGTACAGACAGAGCACGTTCGTTTCCTCATTTTATTTAATAGAACAAAAATTTTCCCATTCCAGTTCTCAGCCCTCATAACGTATTGATCCACTGACAAGAAATTAACTTGCACTTTTGACAGTATGATATAAATATTTAATACATTACTCACATTTAATAATTTTTACTAGACCTAAAAACTTGCTTTATAATCTCTATAAATAGTCCCCATTCCAAAAAAATATATCAGAGTAAAACAAAATTTGATGGCTTGTTAGAAATTTTGAGGGAAAAAATCTTCTAAAAATATCAAAAAAGCTTTGCTAAACGAAAAAAAAATTTTTTTTACCATATTTTAAATTTGAAATATGAAACCTAATATCATATAAATCCTTTTAAAGCCAAAGCAGACAAATATTTCTTTCACGGTATAATGATGCATAAATTAATTTGATATTCAATACACAAATATTACATACAGAATTTGATCAAGAATATTTTTAATGTCTTTTTACTGTAATCTCATTTAAACAACAGAAATTTTATATAAATTCGATTAGTTATTTTTTAATATCTTTAATTTAATCATTATCAAAATGTCCAATACGTAAAATATTACAGATTTTGATAACGATCGTATTCATTACTATCTGTATCTGCATATCTAAAATCTATAAATAAAGCAAGTTTTGCCTGAATAGCACAAAGTATTAGGTTTCTATAGTTAAGTCCTAATCAAATTTCTTATTTGATATTGAAATTAATTCGTTTACCTACCATATCTATCACATCTTGTTACGTTACAAAAGTTTAATTATAAGGTTTTAGCCATATATTTTATTTTATTATGAAGAGTTAAAGTCATTTTTAATACCTTATATATAAATTCATTAATATATATATATATATGTAGGTATGTCTTAATTGTTATAGATTCATTGCATGTTTTAAAAACAATCACAATATTGGAATTTAAATATAATACAAAGCGATTTATTTCGTAGTAATAATATTTAGTAAAATTTTGCGAAGAAACATATACGGGATAACATAAAATTTAGGTTTAAATTTTCTATGATTTATCTGTTTTGCAAAATAATAACATATTTAAGTATCTAACAGTCTATAAATGCGGCACGTGATTCTGGGGATGAAATCCAAATAAGTTAATTAAAACAGTAAATAAATTAAATACATTTACTTACTCAATAGTGGCGGCATCTAGGTGTGAAAATTGAAATGATTTCTAGGCTGTCTATGTGATTTGATTTATTTCTTCATTTTATTTTCTGATTGATATATTAGGTACCATACAAGTGGAAATAGTTCTAATGAAAAAAAAGCACTCCTTTTGTGTTTGAAAATTTTTCTTTTCAGTATTTTGATTCAAATTAGCATTTAATTCCTCATTCACTTTTTTTTGTTAACTAAATAAAAATGTTAATTTTAATTTCAGGTTTTAATTATTTCCAAGAAATATTGTCTATAATGCGAATTTTTCGAACAAATAAATATTATCTTTTCTCGTGAAAAGTTTGAGCGTCTGGTGTGTAATATTTTTATATTTATATCGAATGTGCCATATAATAAGACAATTAGATTGAAAGAAAAATCATTGATTTATTTCAATTCTTACAAGATGAAATGAAACTAATCTTTAATAAAAGTATCTTAATTAAAATATTTCAGCACATAAATACACAACAGTTTTGCTATAAGTATTGGCAAAGATGTGTGATGTATTCTAACACATTCCCAGAAACATGCTTCGTCATATGCACTCGATCAAGAGACGAGAATGACATCTCAAATCGCCTCTTTTTCGAGCACCGCAATACCATTGTGACATAAAACAATTTTTAACATATAGTTAATACATCGTTCAACAAAAGTTTTTATATTTGAAAGAATCCGTTGGTATGGGTGAAAAGTTACTGCAGTAGTTAGTGAAAACAAAAATACTTTCGGAAAATCAACATATATTTTGGTAATTAAGATTTCAATTATTTGAGATGTACTGCAAATTGAATGAACAATGAAGAAACGTATTTGCTTGGACTATCTAGCACTAGATTCACATTCTACAATATTTTTTTGGATAGTTCGAAAGAATAAATAATTTTCTCACACCCCTCAATTATCGTTAAAGCGAATTTTTCGAACAAATAAATATCGTCTGCTCTCGCGAAAAGTTTTGAGCATCTGGTGCCGTTAAAACAGGAAGTTAAAACCTACCGTGAGACGGGATGATCTGGCCTTCAGCAAGGGCTGGTGGTCACGTTTCTACAACCGAATTTACTACGAGGGGTAGGACGGAGGATGTGAGGGGGTGCAGTTAATACTAAGAAGAAGAAAAAAAAGAAGTGAACGAAAAAGAGAACCTTGGCCTTTCCCACTGAAAGCCCAGAGAAATTGATGGAACAAAAAGAGTGGGGAAATACGCTCTGGTCTTTGATATCACATGCTGCTATCTGCGAACTGCCGCTAAATCTTGGTGATTAATTTTATTTTGCTTCATGGGTAGGCAGCGGAAATGGAACATTCAACCGGCTCTGTCGCTTTTATTCGACATATGTCTGATTCTCTATAGAAAAGAGCTTTCTAATGAACTCCCATGATTAAGGTGGAAGACCACAATTATGGATGCGTCTGAAGATAGTGACAGAGCACATAAAAGTGTAGATTAGTTCGTGCCTCTACCATCTGCACTTTCAAAGACCTGAAAATAATGCCTGGATTATGTGAAGACTTTTTTTTTTAATCTTATTCAGTATTTTTATCTTAGATCAAATCATTTAAATCTTCATCTCAGTAAGACACATACCTTTTAACATTTTTAATTAAATAGTTTCCTTAGGAATATTTTATATTTTATAATAATGTTTATTATTATAAACTTATACACATCAAAAAAAAAAAAAAAAAAAAGCTACTATAATTGTTTAGTTTACCGAGGGCACACTAATTTAGAATTTATTAAGAAATGTCAAGTTATACATAAAATTTGATTACAAAACTAATTTATAATCGTTTCAATAATGAAGAAATATTGCAATATTTGTTGGTACTTCTTTATTATACCTTAGAGATGAATCTATTAACTGAAATACATCACTAAAAAGTAGGTAATTATATATATATATATATATATATGTTATATATGTCTGTATGTATCTATCTATCTATCGCTCTATCTATCTAATCTATATATATATATATATAGATAGATAGATAGATAGATATAGACATACACAGACATAGACAGAAATTAGATCTTCACCTAGGACTTAAAAAGAGATATTTGAAAAACCGTGATTGCATCATTAGAGTATTCTAAATTCTAGATGACGTTATAATAATTATAATAACAAAGTACACTCGTTATTTTCTTAAAATTGTTTTTAAAAATGTTTAAGTGATAAAAATCTCCTTTTCTTAGACAACCTTTAAGTATCTTGATTTTGTAATAATCTAATAAAATTTACAAATAAGGAATAAGGCGGTCATGTTGTTTCATTAAGGAAGGCACGAAACACTTAGTTAAGCAATTAACTATTCGAAGATGAACTCTTTTTCTTCCTCTTTTCTTTCAGACGCAATTTAGCTTTACGATTTAGTTCATTATTTATGTGGTGAAAGTTTTAGAAAGAGGGGTGCACCAACGAGGGGAAATCTCATTTGGAATTCAATGGAGAAAGAAAAGGGAGGCACCAACACATCTGAGTCATTAGCGTTGATGAACTATTAGTCTCATGGAACCCAATGACAATGAATGGGTAAAATAAAATGTCATCAATAGGTTTGATTGATTTTAGGCTTTAAAGATGAGCAATAGAAAAGTTCTCAACACCATGAAAAGTAACCATTTTTCTGTAAAAGTATAATGATTTTAAGCTTTTAAATAATACTAAGTTTTTTTCTCTCAGAAATGTTTATTTAAATTTTGTAAAGTTGAATAAATGATTATTTATGAAAATATAAATATTGAATAATCGATTTAGAGTATTGAATAATCGATCGAAAATTAGACGGAAATAAATTCTTAAGTTAAATCTTTGAAGCGAAAAAATCTTTAAAACAAGACAGATAAATAACAATAATAAGAAAAATAAGTAATGAAATTCAATAGTATTATACTTAATTAAAAAATAATTAATCGTAAAGAAGAATAAAAATTAAATTAAATACATTAAATATAACAAGATAAATATGTGGGAAAATTTTAGAATTCCTCTTTTTTAATACATTTATCTTGTTTTAATTTTTTTATAATTTACATTGTTTAATTTTAATTGAATCATCTGAAATTAAACTCTAGATTATATAAAATTCTATCTGATATTTAAAAGCTCCAATATCATGGAATTTTTTTTCCTAATAATTTATTCATAATTATCAATAAATTATTATACACAATTTGAATATATTGATTTTACTGATTAAACTTTGAAAAAGATGTTTAATAATTTAATCAATTTACTTAGAAGCTCAGGTATTAAAGAATTTTATCTGTCACATTATTTATAAAAGTGTTTCTACCCCCACCCACCCCAAATCTTTATAAGGATGAACTTTCTCAACATAACCGAACTTTCTCAATCTAAAATTGAAGAGAAATTTAAATCAAATAAATTTTCCGTTAAAAAATAGTAATTTCATTGGAAAGATTTTCCTCAACTATTTGAATAGCAAAATATAAATAATAAGGCAATTAAAACTTTAAATACAGTAATTAAAATTTTTGTTTCAAATCATTAGACAAAAAATGCTAGTGAAAAAAAAATTTTTTTTTTAAATCTAATGAAGCTGCTGTTATTTAGCACAAACAAATTATGGATATTTAAGTCGTCTTACTTACTTCGCGAAGATTGTTCCAATTAAAATGTTTTTTAAAAAAGTCTGAAAGTTTAAGTTTCTAAAAAAACTTTAATTATCATAATTGAATCTTATAGCCTTAATCTTTTTCTAAAAATGTGTTTTCAAGACATATAATGTGTCGTTTAAATTAATTTATAAAAATGTTTTATAATTATCAGAATTATTTAACTTAGAACAGCTTGCAGTATAACTAATAAGACTTTAACACACATTATTAACTTAGAAATAATTTAAAATGCTAAATCCAAGGGAAATGTGTTAATCTTTAAATGAATTCAAAATAGTGTTCCTTTTTTGTTTATTAACACTACATATGTAAGATCACAATGAAATTCAGATCGCACTAGGGAGTTATACAAATTTAAATATAACCCCATTGTCCACAATAATAAATAATTCCAGGGGTTCGTCTTTGCTTCTCTAACTTAATTCATTTTAGGAAATACTATGTGAGAAAACAAAAAGAATATTTCATTGTCTGACAGAAATAACACGTATTAGACAGGAATATAATTACTGTGTATTAAAAATCCTTCAAACAAAGCCTATCATGACAATTTAAATGATGGTAACCTCAACCATGTTAAAGATCTGGTTTTACTGACGTTTCCATTTACCGCTACGCTAACCGGTTTTATTATTCATTTCTGAACTTTTATTTTTTACTTCCTCCCTGCCTAGTCTTCAGCGCATGGAACCTACCTCTTCCGACAGTACCAGCAGACGATTTCAACCAGATTCCGAATTCCAAGTATGGCCTTGTACAGAGAAAAATCCCTCCATTTCATTTCACCTTCAATTATTTTTTTGCAATTTTTATCTCATACCTTCGAAGTATTAAAATTCTTTTTCTTTCAATTTGTTTCCTCCCTAAGGTGGAAAAAAAGTTTCGAGTTTTGTTGTGGTTTTACGGGAAAAAGCAATAAAACACGTTCTTTTAGTTTTGCGAAATAAATCACATATACATCAATGACATTAAGTAATACAAAGTAGCATAAATAGGCAATTGAAATGTATTAAATATTCATTTATGTTAAATTGAGTAAGTTAATTTATGTACTGAAATAGAAATGATATGAATGACGATTTTTAAAAGTTTATTTGCAAACGATTTTCATTGCATATATTGAAAAATTCTTATTGATTGCAAACGATATTTGATGCGTAGAATATTTTTTTTTTTTAAAAAACTCATTTGTATTAAATTGAGTAAATTAATTTCTGTACTGAAATAGAAATGATAAAAGTGACGATTTTTAAAAGTTTATTTGCAAACGATATTTAATGCATAAAATATTTTTAACAAAAAAAAAAAAAAAAAAAAAATCTTTTATGTTAAATTGATTAAGTTAATCTATGTACTGAAATAGAAATGATATGAGAAACGATTTTTAAAAGTTTATTTGCAAACGATTTTCGATGCATATTTTGAAAAATTCACAAAATATTGATTGCAAATGATATTTGATGCATAGAATATTTTTATCAAGAAAAATCGATATACGACTACTGTGTTTTAGAGGAATATCTTAATCTTCTCAGTGGAAATTTTAAAGGATATATAACCTAGTAGCATATTTTCGAAGTGAGCACAGTCAACCACGGACTTGGGTGGAGTGCGAAAATGAAACTATTTTTAGAGTCATCAGTGGGAAGAATCTCGCTTGCTTCCTCATAGTTTTCTTTTCTTACAAATTTCTTAGAACCAGTTTGCACACATATTTTCCAAGGGGCTTGTAGAAACTTATAAAAAAATAGCAAATTGTGAATCCTGAAAAAATCTTTTTATTTATTTCTAAAACAATCTACGAACAAAAGTATTTCCACAAAAAAGAAAAAAAAAACTTCATAACAACTATAAATAAAAAAATAATGAGCATTTTCAACTGAAATAATTATAATTTTGTATCAATATAAATTATGGAAACCAATAACAATTCACAAGGAAATATTGAAAATAATCATTGTTATTAAAATAAATAATACAAAGGTAATTTATACAAAATTAATGGATGAAAGTGATTTTTAGAAATTTATGATTTATCAGTTAAAACTTGTATGTTTCAAAAGAAAATTTAGAAGTTATTGTGAAATTATGTAGGCACGTTTAATATAAAAGAGAAGGAGTTATTATTATAAATATTTTGAATAAAGTAAAATAAGCTCATATGTCAATATTGTTAAATAAATTCTTTCACCTAATTGCTGAAATATCGAAAAATATTTTTTAACTCAAAGTTTTAAAAGCTATTTCATTGCTATATGACATTACGTATTATTCAAAGATTTTGTCATAAAACAAACTGAAGATTCAACAAAATAACCAAAACAAATAGTATTTCTTCTTCAAGTGGTTATTATAGCTACAAATGTTTACTATCATAACATGATTCAAAATAGATTTAAAAGGCATTTTGTTAGCTAATGAAAACACAATGTATTTAATATAAAATGCACTTACAATAGATCATATAAGGTACATTTAATTTATATACTATTAAATATTATAATGATATAATAAAAACTAACTCTACAATGCATACGTTATTTGAAATCAAATGCAGACATATTAATAAATTTTTAAGATAAATTTTTCTCGTTTGTTCATAATTTAATATATTCTATTTTTCTCTATCATAATTTAATAAACTCAATCAATATAATTAAAATATATTAATTGCATAAAATATATTATATAAAAATCCATAAAAATATGTAATAAAAATAATAAAATGCAATAGAATTTCATTAATCCATACTTGATTCAGCCAGATCTTTGAAAATCTGGATTAAATGTAGTCAATATTAAAATATTTGTAAAAAAGTTTTAAGTAAATAAAAATATTAAAATAGATGATTTCATTATCAAATATTTTTTCATCCTAAACATTACAGAGCATACCAATTAATTTTAAATTTATGTATTAATAACGGATAAAAAACATTAAATATATTCGTGAAATTGAAACTTTTTAAATCTCTCTCTGCCCAGTTTAACACAACTGTACTTTGTAAATACTAAATTTAGTACCTTTTAAATATTAAATGAGTAATTATTTTATACAGAACTTTATTTCGTTAAAGTTAACAAGGCAACTAGAGTAAAAAAAAAAAAATTAACTATAAAAGCTTTTTTTTAAAAAGTAAAAAATATTTACTTAATTTCAGTCGAATGAATATATTTATTATAGTTAAATTTTTTATAGAGATTATGTAACACAAGGTAATAATAAAATAAAAATAAAATTGAAAGGTTTAATTTATACAAATGATGAAGTATAAAAGAGTTCATGCACCCCTTCTTATCACAACCTGCGTTAGTGGCATACTAACTGGTAAAACCTGACCTACAACGACTGCAAAATGTAAATTTGTAGACATGCCCCTATGTAAGTCAACCAGGTGAGTCCGATGACTACGC
>JAPDSC010142632.1:21727-32078 GCA_026290005.1 Latrodectus geometricus
AGTCATTCGTAAAAAAATTGTATTTTACTGCTGCACGTCCATCCAAACTCGTGTGTTTAATTAAATTATTGAATAATTATAAAAAAGAAACAAGTAAAACGAAAATGGAAAAGTGTTTCATTTCCACTTACAGTCTAAATTAAACGAAATTCGAACGAAATTTAAACGTTCGAATTTTCTTTACGATAGACTGTTCGTAAACGATTTTTAACGAACAATCTACATTAACGTTTAAATAACATTAACGAGCTAGATAAAATAAATGAAACTATATAACTGATTTAAATAAAAATTAAATCAGTTTTATACACTTAAATTTTTTGATCTGTAAATGTTCATCTGTTAATTGTTCTGATTTTCAAATCTTCTGGATAAAAAGTTACAGCTTCCGTTTTTCTTATTTGCGATATAAGAGACGATTCTAAAGTAAAAAACAGTTAAATATAAATACTTAAACATTCATTCAGATGAAAAATTTAAAAATATTTGAGAATTAATTTAAAACTTCAACACCTCAGCTTAGTTTAGGATTCAGAAGAAAGCAGTCCGTAAATATAAAATGCAAGCGCTAGTGTAAAATGGCTTCCGAACTCGGCAAACAAATGTTAACTGCAACTTTAACATTCCACCTGCTACCGTAAAACAAAGAGACAGGAGTGAATACAATGTTTACATAGCTGTTGTATTTTAGAGCCGGCGTATTCTATGAATTACGTCATCTTTGTTCCATGTGTTTTTAGACGAAAGGGACATTTTACGCGGTAACGTAGAATAGGCACAAATGTTATTAGACAGAAAGTAAAATGAATCGTTTAAACGGGATGTTGTGTGAAATTTTTTCCTTTTACCAAGTTCATTGACGTGCTTTGCTGAATTAAACACAATTGTAAAAGTATATAATTTATGCAGCGAAAGCAACCATTGTGTTTTATTTATATAGTACAAAGCAACCATTAAATATTCTCTGTTCTTGCTGATAAAAAATTCTTTAAAGAGTATTTTTTTAAACAAATTTTACATTAAATTGCGAGAAACATTATGAAGTATATATTATAGTATTTATCTGTTTGCTTAAAAACAATTTAAACATGTGTGATACAATTTATTTTTAATTAATTCAGTAATAGTTTGAGGAATTTTTTATTCTAAGAAATATATTGCCAATTGTGTTACTGTATTAGGGAACGAATTGCATGCCTAATTTTTCTCGTAGGATGTAAATGTTATAATAAATCTAAGATCAAAGATATTTAAAAGTAAAAAAGGTTTATCAATTGTTGAGGACAATTCTTTCATTGGTACAATAATTAATTTTTTTTTAATAGCGGGCACTGGGTGATTGACCTTTTGCCACAACAAGGCTAGAAATTGCTAATTTAGCGTTATCCAGTGGGCTCTTGTGAACCAAGTCACGGAGGTGAGTAGTATTACCCACGTCACATCCCCACAAACCCGTTTATAGGGCGGGGCACATTCATACATCATCTCAGGATGGGCAAGAAACACAGAGAAAGAAGGAGAAAGTACATTCATGCCCGAATCGGGATTCGAACCCAGGTCCTTCCCATTCGTAGCCAGGTACACTGACCACGAGACAGGGTAGTCGGCATAATAATTATTAGTGCTCCAAAATAATCAAACGATAAATATGCAGTAAATTAAAGAACGCACACAGCATACATACTTACATATTAGCTATTACTTAATGCCACGACAACCAATATGGGGGCAAAGACTTGCAGCGCCCATCCTTATATTTGCTTTCATGACAGAGTAGCTTGGGGTGTGGGGCATATGCAAAGGTTAAATGGTCAGCCTAATGCGAAACCCCTAGTATAAAGTTTACAAGCATGCTTGGTTTAACCAAGTTTATCGACCCAGTAAAAGTACCTGACTCGACCTTACCCAGCCCGAGGGTCGAACCTGGGACCTGTGTCGTGGGAGCAATAAGCCACCATATATATATATATATATATATATATATATATATATATATATATATATATATATATATATATATATATATGTATATATATATATATATATATATATATATATATATATATATATAGATATATATATATATATATATATATATATATATATATATATATATATATATATATATATATATATACAAACGCACGATTAATTATTGTAACTGTAATATCGTTTTTCTGATGTAAATAAATTACTGTTGGAATAAACAGTTAAAATATTCACGTATTCATAAATCATAAACCAATGCAGTTATTATTGTTATTATTTAAAAAAAAACATTTCTTTGCAGAAGACTAGAAACGCGATAAGCACTATCTGTAATGAAAAAAAAAACTACAATCCAACTTCCGCCAGGGAAGCATTAGCGACTTTGTTATACATTGAGTTTGCTCTCATTTAGTGGCAAAGATTAATGAGACACCACACAACTGCAATATGTAATCATTGTTATTTGAATTGCGGCTCTCGGTACAGCAGCAGTCGACAACCGCACTCACAGCGATGAGAATTGACAGAGAAAGTGGGAAAAGCCGGTTGAACAGACAAAAAAAGACGCACACCATTCGGGGAGTTACTGTTTGATCAGTTGTAAAAGTCACACCTTTCTCCGCCAATCAGAATGAGAAAAAGAGAGCAATAATCAGTAGGGGACCGTGCTCTCATTTCAGGGCATCCCCTAGCTTAATATCGCTTGCAGGCAAATACTGCTAGTCAAGGATAGTTAGAATAATTAGACTGGCACTTAAGCAATTAAAGTTATATACACACACTGAGCTCAAAAAACGCTAATGTAAAATACTTAAAAAATGATAAGGAACTATTGATAAATTATGAACATGAAATGATAATTAATATTATTAATTTTAAGTGTTGTTATTCATACTCATTAGATTGAACATTTTTGAAAATGATTGTTAGTTGGGGAAACTATAATAAATTATAAATATTTAATTTTTTCAAATCGTATTAAATTTAAAAATAATTAAACCATATACTAGATATTTATAGCATATCTAGAATATAGGATTTATTATTTTAAGGCTTAAGATAATGGTAAAAAATATATGGGTTTCAATTTAGGTAACGAGTGATTTTTGTACTTTTACCATAACGTTGAAGTTTTAGTTTGCAGAATTGAGCAAAATCTCGGTAGGTGGCGCTGTGATTAGTTAGTCATAATCACGGAGGATGATTTTCCTTAAAATAAATTAAATAAGCAAGTTTTTAATTTTTTCGTTATTTGTTTCAATCTAGTTTTATCGTTTTGAATCTACTTGAAAATATTAAAATTTATTTTCGATAAATTTTTTCTATGGCAAATTTTTATTCATTATACTCCATAATTTAAATTTTTTATCACATATAGTTGTATACATCTTAAAATTGTGCTTTAAAATTAAAAAACTATATTTTTCGATTCCCAAGTTTCTAAATTCCTCAAAATATATTAGAAACTAGTATTCGATATGCAGCGAAAGGTTAATGACCTCTGATATAAAAAAATAAATTTTATTTTGTCTTATAACAAAGTAGTATTAAATTAGTACTGAGTATGTTTCAGAAGAACTTATGTAAGCAACCTAATTAGAATATCCTTAATTTTTGACACCAGGGGATATTATAAATACAAATGTACTAAAATAAACATGGATATTTTGAGAAGCACGATTCATTGAATTTATTTACAATTGCATTCTAATTACAGTAAAACGAAAATTTATAGAATGAAAACGTTCAGTAAAAAGAAAGTATTCAGGTATCTTTATAGAATTCAAATAAACAAAAATATTTTAAATTCTATTATAACGAAATTTTAATACAATGAACAAAATTTGACCATAAGCTAAAGTTCTTTCTAAAGTGATTCAAAAATCTAATTTAAATTGAAAAAAAAAAGAAATGAAAACTAACTTTTTTAAAATTTATTTGCTAACAAGTTAAAAATGTTCACTGTGTTCTGGTGGTAAGGCAGTTCTCTTCAGAGCATAAAGCATAAGGTTCGATCCCAGATGTTATTAAATACAGGGAGGAGAAAGCTGTTTTCATATTTCAGCATGCATGTTTATCGATGGTGGGTGCTTGAGAGTATTATAAATATTCTCCCTTACGACATGCAAATAAGGACCACTATCTATGAAAAATTCTCTCGGTAAGAAATTTACTGAGTGGATATTAAAATATCTTACAAAACTTCTCCTATTAGGTTTGCTTATATTGAGTCAGAATAAGTTAATAAAGGGAAAAATACGGTGTTGCATTTCTGCTTTCTGTTGGTACAACTATCAGATGGATGTTTTGGAATTTTCTGAGTTTCCTCCTTTGCGACACGTGAATATGACCCATTATTTAAAAAAGACCCTCAGAGAGCAAGTGGGGTTATTGTAAATACATATAACTGCTTACGTCGCCAAGATACTCCTCCAAGAGTTTTATATAAGATAGATGGCTTTTAGATATCACTGAAAATAAAATTTTAAGTAGATAAAAAATAATAATTAAGTAACATATAAAAAATGTGATTTGAATAAGAAAAATGTTGTAACAGAAAGGTACGCGTTTGTACCATTACACGCACAAGTGAATTTCAAAACAAATAAAATACGCTTCAATAAATATTTGAATTTTTACTTAAGCGTATTCTATTAAAATATTTAAATTTACTTGAAGAAAATATTATGAAACATGTGGATTTTAATGAAACACTTTAATCAAATATCACATACAGTGCAGTAAATAATTAAAAAAAAAAAAAAAAAAAACTAATTGTTCCATTAGTAAGAAAATATGTCTGCAAAATTAAGCTAAAATAAAATTTATAAACGAAAAAAATAATATCTTTAAGAAAATTATCATTTGTAATTTTATTCAAATACTTGTCATTTAATCATCGAAGAAAAGTAATAAGTGACATTCCTG
Source organism: Latrodectus geometricus (assembly GCA_026290005.1). Classification (NCBI taxonomy): domain Eukaryota; kingdom Metazoa; phylum Arthropoda; class Arachnida; order Araneae; family Theridiidae; genus Latrodectus; species Latrodectus geometricus. The sequence goes on from JAPDSC010142632.1 coordinate 26,645, forward strand.
AAAGAAACTCATTATCATAAGCCATTATTATCAAAAGCTTTCATATAATAAGCTATCATTATCATAAGCAATGGGATTAAAAAAATGGATTATCTTTCTTATGTTATCAGTATATATTGAGAAAAATCTTATCAAAATATTAAAAACTTGAAATAAAGCTTAATACTAAATAATGATTTATTAAAAAAGAGCAATATGATTTAAAAAAATTATTACAGAATATTTAAATAATTACGAATAATAGTTCATAACAAAAGCTGAAATGAAAACAAATATTAAATAAAATTATTCATAAAAATGATTAGTTTTAAAATATTTTCAACAATCATGTATGGAGTATGAACCACTTCGAAATTTCAAATCAATAAGAAGCAAAATATGTTATGAAATTTAGAAATGAAAATCTTTCTTTTATTTAATTTTTAATGATAGAAGCATAATCATGATTAATATTTCCTTTTGTTAAAAATAATTTTCATTGTTTTCGCCTTGCTATATAAGATAATAAAAAATACGATAACATTTTCAAATTCAAAGTAAATATTAAATGAAAATCAAAAAGAGTCGGTAGCCAACCTTCAAATTTAAAGTATAAAAATTAATAAAAAATGCTCTTCAAATGTTTCAGGGCGGAATAATAGAACGGATAACAGCTGTTTTGTTAATGTAAGCAAACAATTTTTAATTTTTAAATGTTCTGTTTTTTTAATTTTATTTTGAATAAAATGACAATATTCAATAAAGTTAATTATACAGTTTTTTTCTCAACAACTAAACCCGTAATTTAATTTTTAACAATCAAATTCTGTTCAATTTCACAAAACTTTTCCGCAATCAAATTTTATTCATAAGTTGTTAATTCTATATAAAAAGATTTGTATTGTTTTAAAATATTTAAAATAGATTTGTTTAATAGATAGTTTATTTTATTTTTTCCTGAATTATTCCGGTTTTCATATTTCTTTTCACTCGACAAATTTTCCAGTTATAAAAAATTATTAATAATTTATGTATGTAAAGTTGGTTCATTAAATATAGCATATTATTTACGAAACTTCAAAATAAAATACACATTAAATTTTATTCTCACGAATAAGTTTTTATAAAATCAATTTTTTTTATATATTTATTTAATATCAATTTTAACCTTTCATTTAAATTTACTTTTAACTATCAAATTTGCAAGATGTAAATAAATAACTTTAATAAACTAAATCTATGTATTTATATATTTTTCCTAAATTTTGTTATAATATTTATAAAATTTTCCCTAAATTTCCTCTGATAATATTTAGAATTATCCATAGAACATACAAACCGTAAATATATTATTTTGAAAAGACAAAATTTATTTACACGTCTAAAATTGAAAATGCAATTTAATTTTTAATCCTATTTATTTAAATTAATAATATGTAAATAAGTTCATTTCAATAAAGAGTGTATTTAGTAATCATAACAAAATTTAAAATCAATTTCCTGTATAACGAAGTATATTTATATTTTTTATGTCTTAATGTATTTTGAACCTAATTTTCATGTGTATTTTTGTAATTTATTTATTTTTATTAATTTATTTACTTGATTATGTATTTATATTTATTAATTTTATTTACTTTTAATAAAAATTGATATTTACTTTCCATGTTGTAATGTATATAGAACCTATTTCTTTTTCAATATATATTTTTATTATTTATCAGTTTTTATTAATTTCCATTTTTATAACTTTCAAAATACTCTTTAGACAGCTCACAAGATTTATAAAATTCATGATTCACTGGTGTATGATGTTTTCCAATTTCTCTGTCACCAACTTGTTTTTTTTAAACTTCAAAAAAACATAAACAACACTAATCATAGCAACCAGTATCTTGCAGATGAACCTCATAAACGGAGATAAGCAAACACACGCAGAGCGCCGGTAATAATAAAAAGCCAGCAGAAATTCTAGATGCCCTCATTTCTGTATAACCCGTCTGTTTGTATAACATTCCAAGAATGATAAATATTTGCAACTTCTTCTCTTAACCCGAGATTATCCACAGTAGGTCATTTACACCGGTGGAAGTAGGGCAAGTTGTAAATCTGGCAGAGGGTGTTTAACAGCGGTCGGTGGTTGATGCATCTTCGATTTCTAGGACCTAGAATTCTTGAACTTGGCTGGCAAGGATTTTTTAAAAAAAAAGAAACAGAGAAGAATCCTTAAAAAGGTCAGACAGAGAAACACCACCAACTCAGCAGAGAGCGATACCCTACTTTTTAAAGCAACACACTCTGCATGTATTTATATTTAAATTATTTGAGTAGATGACGGAACATAATTCAAGAAGGCGTAGCTCTAGTATTATTATTGTACTTTAATTATTTGACAGGGGAGTTTTAAGTGGAATTCCATTTTATGTTACTAGGCCAACTCCATTCATTGAACGTCTTCAGAAGAAACGTAAATAATTGTTGGAATTTATTTTTATTGCAAATAAATATATAAATGTTACTATTCTTAAAAATAACCATAAAAATAAAAATGAATAAAATAAAAAATATATATACAACGAAAATTTGGAGATATACATAACTAGGGGATTGATGCGCATATATATATATACTAGAGTGAACTAAAAAAGTTCTTCTATTCAAATCTAGATTTATATACACATATTTACACGTACATAATGATTTATATACGTATAGCATACGTATATTACTGGATTTATATACCTTAAATTTATATACGTATATAAATCAATATATGAATTTCAGTTAAATATTATGAAATGATTAGAATAAAGTTGAAATTCCGGTCGAAGAAGAGACACAATCGATTTTTACGCAGTCAGGATTTAGAATGACTTCTAGCGTTTTAAAAATGCTCATTTATTGATTAGAACAATGAAACTTACCCAAATAACATCAATAAATATATTGTAAAACACTTTATAATATTTTACATGTTTAAAAAACTTAAAAAAATAATTTGCAAGACAAATTTTCAAAGGATGAAAATGGTCTAGAATATTAGCAATGTTAATTAAAACTTAATATTTTTATTTTCAAATTTTATTATTTATTAAGATTTTATATAATTTTTTCAGAATACAGTCCAAATGTATATAACAAGCCCCAATTAAAACTAATAAAATTTATCCTATTTTTTTTAAATATATATATTCATCATAACTGTTTTTTCCCCATATATTCCATCCATCAATATTTAAAACTTGATTTATAAAACTTGTATTGGTGTGACACTTTAAGTCGTTTATTGCTGCAAGCCATGAGTCGTAAATTTGGCCAATATATAACTTTTGATGCTTATAATTATTAAGTAAGCTATCATGAAAATTGAATATAGGCTTATTAACTTTTAAAAATTTTAATAGCCATCAACTTTGGGAAATGCATTATACTAAAATGGGAGACTTTATGTCATTAATTCTACTTAAATTTAACCTTGCAAGCAATTTATAAAGCATATTTTTATGAGTTTTGATGAAACGAGTGGAAAACTCCTATTTTTAATTGCTCTGAATCTTCAACCAATGTTCAAAGAGAAGAATGGGTTTTTGAAGGGTGCAGATTCAATTTGAAAAAAATATCCTTTAATTAGCTAAGTACCATTTGTTTAAAACAAACATTTTGACATCTTAGTATCACTATTATACAGTCAACAAAACAGTTCAAGCTCTTAGGACGGTTCTTTTGTAAGGAAATGGGTACTGAGAGAATACAAAAGTCGCTTCGAGACAAATGAAGATAGCCGATGCCATTTGTTTGAGCGCGGGAGATTGATGGAGAGAAACAAAGTTTATTAATGAACCATGAAACGTAAGAGCCGCTGCCAAAAATGGTAGAGAAACTATTTGGAAAGCGAAGAGGAGAGAGAGAGATAGATGTAACCAAGAGAGAGATTCTCCAGACAATGTCTTCTTGGATGTTGTCCAGCAATTACACAAATTAAAGAAGAAGAAAAAAAAACTATATAACTACCAAAATATCGCGGGCCATCTAGCCTCATGCAATTTTTTTTTTTTCTTTTCTGTCGAAGACAGAGAAAACGCTTTTGTATTTAAGGCCAAGGTTTGAAAAACGCGTAATGTATCTCGTAACGCGCGCAAAAAAAAAAAGAAGCGGGTTGTGCGATTATAACCTACCCACGTTTGCGAGAGAGAGAGAGAGAAAAAAAAGGCAAATAACTTAGACAAAGAACAATAAAAAAAATAACTGAGTAATAAGGAAAAGATAACAACAAAAAGCCGAAAAAACTGGGTCTTTGAGCCAAGAATGAAGAGCGCGGTCAATCACACGGAAGCGGAAGTGAAGCAGTGTGGCACAATTCCATATCTCCAGTCCAAATCCTTTTCCGGGTTAACACCGTTACGATGCGAATGACGTCACTCCTCTCTTCACTTCAACCTGTACATAGCCACGTTGTGACGACGGATTCTATCTCTCCCCTCGGAATATCGTCTGCTCTTTTCCATTTACTCCTTTGGTTCTAAAGGAACTTGAGATGGAAGTCAATTCGGTCGCCACTTATGCTGTAAAAGTGCCATCGATTTACAGATGCTTTCCGAGAGCTTAAAAAAATGATTCATTCTGTTCGTAAATGAGTTCTGTTGAAGTGAGTTGTTTCGGAAAACACTTTTTCCTGCTCAGATTCAGCGTGAAAATGGTACATGGGTGTATTTTATGCTACATGTCACAAGAAACCGGTTATTTTGTCAGCGGAAAGAGGCAAAAATTAATATATATACAGAATATTCATTTAATAAAGCTAATTTTGAGAAAAATTACACCATAATAAATTTTTTTCAAAGCTATAAAATTCTAAATTAATAACACTTTAAACTTTTATGATTTTTAGAACAATTAATTACACAAACTTTGAATATTTATAACTTTATATGAATCAATTAATTTAATATACAAGATGTAATAAATAATATATTTTTTTTTAATTAATGATGGGTAAATTTATGAGATGTTTTTGAAATTAGTCCTGGCTTAAGATATCTAGTGCAAAAGAATTAATTTTAAAAGAATTACTAAAAAAGTATATTTAAAGAATCTAGGTTAAAAAATAAATCTCAGATATGTGATATAAATAACGGAATATTACTAAAAATAAATCTTAATTATTTTTTAACATTTTAATAGTTAAATCTAGTCACATTTGAGAATATTAATATCAAATTTTTATAATAATTATAATAATAAAACAGTTCAAGCCGTTATATAATACTCAGTATGCAATAGAATTTTAAATGTTAGTCTTTAATCGAAAAATAATGCATTCATATAAATTTTAAAAAGTTTGGAAAAAAATTATTTCTATACGATGACAAACCAGACTCAATTAGCTTGAATATAATTAAAATTTAATGTATATATATATATATATATATATATATATATATATATATATATATAT
>JAPDSC010142640.1:5738-41641 GCA_026290005.1 Latrodectus geometricus
ATATATATATATATATATATATATATATATATATATATATATAACTATTCTGTTAAAATTATATGACTTATCATAAATATTTAAAAGTTCTAAATATAGATTTTTATCTAGTTTTACGAATGAAGATTTATTATTCACTTTGCTAAGAGAATTTTGTCATTTAATGCTTGCTATTTAAATAAGCCTCTCCTTAAAAATATTTCTAAAATATTTAATGGAAACAAATTACACCTTATTAATACTTAAGTAAATAGTTTGTGTTTTTATCAAATTGATATACTGTTCCAAATAATTACTTACAATTCTAATGAGCTCTAACTAATTATTTGCATTTAAAACGTTTTCTCTAAATATCCATCATGATTAAGCTTTTCAGGAGTGTGTTTAAAACAGTTCATCTACATAGTCTGAAAACTGGAAAACTGAAAAGTAATTAGGTATTATTAATTCTTGTCTCTAAATTACATTTTCTGTATTAAAATACTTTTTTGAGTTTTAAATACAAATTATGCTATGGAAATTTACGATTTTTGTAAAAATTCCAAATTTTTTTTCAGAAAATTATTTTACTAGATGAATGAAAGAAAAATAATGTTAGGAACAAAAATAAGAACATTTGTTTCTGATTCCTGTAATTTCTTAAATATTTGTTATAAGAATGAAAGGAAGAGGAAAAAATAATGTTTCTATTTGATTTGAAAATTTTTAGGTGAAATATCAAGATTATCTCATGTAAAAAATACAGGAGAAAAAAATAATATTGTACTTGCTTACATAAGCAAAACTTTATTGGTGACGTTTTCATCAAATAAAAGAAATGATTGTTATATAAAAAAAAAGTCATTTTAGTTTTTAACAGCTATTATTATACAAATATTGGTAGCATTTTATTTATTATTTTTCTTTTAACAGTGTTCCTATTATAAAGTAGTCTGACGAATTATATTTAATAATTGATAGAAAGAGTAATTTAAATAAAAAGTTCTCTTCAAACTCTATTGAAAAAATTGATATATTGCTACTGATTGATTCAAGATCATATATGTCATCTAGATACCAAAATTTTTCTTTTTTTTATTTACCAAAATAAATGTGTTTATATTTAAGCTTTTCTTATAACATGCTTAAAACATTTGTATGTCGTCAATTTTGATAAAATTATTTTACATGAAAATAATGATTTATAAATGTGATTTAAATTGTTAGTGTGGTTTAAATTACACACCTGAATTATTTTTATTGATACGCTAATAACATAATTAAAAAAAGTAGCAAAAATTCAAGAATAAGCTACGAAACTTTCTCAGAACGCATAACTTTACGATTCATAAAAAAATTGGCATTATTTTTCTGTATATAGTTTAGGGAAAATGCGATACAATCTTCTAAATTTGGAACTATATTATCAGATTAAATATGACAACAATTTAAATGAATATTATTTTATTCAACTTAACTTTATAAAATATATTTTTACTGAACATTTCTGCAACATATTAAAATATTTTTAGCTACTTAATGTTTCTCAGTTTGAAAAAGATGCGAATTTTGAAATCCCTTTCAAAGCTCATTCTGAAATTCAGAATTTAAGCTGTTGATTCCCTGGAAAAAACTAAGAAATTTAAATATTCAGTATACAGGCTCTTAAATAGAATGATTATTCTTACAAGGAAATTTTATTTAGTGAATAACATATGTAAATATTTTATCAAATGAAAAATTTTATGAACAAAATAATATATATCACCACACAAGTAACAGTCAGATAAAGTATATTCTTAATTCAAATAAGCACAAATACTTCTTTACTGGTTCATTCATTTCTGTTTAGGGAACTTTAAATTTATTTGCGTTTTACCTTTCAAGTCTTCGGATTTAATGTGTCTCATTTATTTCTAAAAGGATTAAATTTGGATTCGTTTGATAACGTTAATTTTCGCATCGTTTAGCGGCTTAATCTGTATGAAACTTGCCTAAATATCAGACTTTCTGTTTTTTTTTTTTTTTTTTTTTTTTTTTTTTTTTTTTTTTTTTTTTTTTGTTAGTAAAATGTTTGTATAGAAATATACTATATTAAACGGAGATTTACAACATACTAAATGAGTAATATTAGTTCTTATTTTTTTTTTCTTAAGCGATTTGAACAAAATATTTTATTACAGTGAAAACTAATTCTGGTTTTAATATCATAACAATTTTCAATGCATTTTTTAATGATCTTCCACGTTGTCTCCTGTCTCAAATCAGGGCCGGCGCTAGCAGCTTCGCCGCCCCGGGCAAAGAGGTAAAATGCCGCCCCTATATAACAAAAATTAAAAGAGAACCTAAACCCTTTCCACGATTAATGGTAAAATAAAACGAGTAAAAAAATGCAATCATCAGCAATGTTGAAGTTTTGATTAGCAAAAAAATATTTATTTATTTATGTTTTTGGCACTAAATTAAAATTAGGGTTGCGCAGAAAAAAAAGGAAATAGTCATTTCTGGTGCATACTTATAAAATACAGAACAGATATTTAAAAGAGTAAAACAAATTATAAAACCACTAAATATAAAACTTCATTACATATTAAAAATACATTTAATCAGAGAGTTGAAATTAAAAGTGTTTTTTTTCTCACTTTTAATTCTGAAAATTGTTTTATAATTTCTTTAACATTAAGTTTTTCAGCCAGGTCATGTTCGATGGCTATTGTTGTTAAGCCGTTTAGTCGATCCTCGGTAGTTGTGAAGTGTAAAAATTTTTTAATTAATTTTAATTTGGAGAAACTCCTTTCTCCACTTGCCACACTTATTGGGAGAGTCAGCAATATTCTTAAAACTATACCAAGATTGGGAGCAAAATCCAGGTTCGATATGAATTTTAAAATCTCAACTGGACTTTCTTTTTTGTTTAGCAAAGCCGAAACAGCTACTACTCGTCAGACAAGTCAAGCGCATTTATATCGGATGAATTCCCATCAGTCAACACTGTTTCTAAATCTTTACAATACTTTATAATGTCGTTTTGAGGAATATCTTTTAAATCAGAAATATTGTAAAAAAATTGGAAATAGTTGCTATGGGTACTGATCAAATCAAACCTGGATTCGAGTGCATTGATAGCTTTATCTAATATAAAAAAATAAAATTATGCCTTATATTTCAAAGTAGAATCTTCTATTGGATCATCTTTTGCCTCATAGTCGAAATTAACATTCCTTCTTTGAACTCTATGACGTTGCTGGGTGAGCTCAAAATTAGCTGATATGTCAATTTCGTCTACGAGTTCTCGAGCATCGCAAAGCATTTCATTAAAGGCTCTGTCCGATCTAAGATCCTTGAAAAAATCTTTACAATTTTTCAAGAGCTCCATAGCAGATAGTAAATCATACTCTTTTGTCTGCAAGGCTTACTTATAGGATTGATACAATTTAAGATTTTGTACCAAATTACAATGCAGCATAAGAATTTAAATTGTTTAACACAACTTAATAGTCCAGAAGCCTCAACTCTTATAGAGTTGTCAATCTCCGAGTTATTACAAACAGCAAGTAAACCATCGTATATCCCTCCTAATTGATACCTTAGTGGTTTTAATGCATCTATTCGGCTTTCTCAATAAGTATCACTTATAGGTTTCAAAATAAGTCCGGAAACATATTTTAATAACATGGTCCATCGAAAAGTTGATGAGGACAAAAACAGATATATTTTTTGGACTATATTAAAAAAAAAATTGGCGGCTTCGAAAGATGCTTTTGCCACGTCATTAACTACCAAGTTAATGAGTGGCTGCTACGTGGAAGGTAAAATGCTCTTGGATTTAACGCATTTATTCTAGATTGTACTCCCGATTTACTGCCTCTCATGTTGGCCCCATTATCGTAAGCCTGTCCCCTCATATCCTGCAAATTCAATCCCAATGTTTCAAATCTTTAAGTATTAGAGCTGAAAGTTCATATCCAGTCGATCTTTCAACCGGAAGAAAACCTAAAAAAACTTCCTTGGGATTGGACTTGTAAATGGATACTTACCTTACTAAAACTGTCATTTGCTCGATCTTGCTGATATCAGGAGTGCAATCTAGAATTATTGAATAATATTTAGCTTTTTTAATATCAGTAATAATATGAGATGTTATATTTTCAGCTAAAAGAATAATCAACTCATTTTGAATTTCTTTTCCATGATACTGCACTTTAGCTTCTTCTTTTTTAAGCACTTTGCGGATATTCTCTTCCATTACTGGATCAAACTGAGCAAGTAATTGAATAATTTGTAAAATATTACCGTTACCGAAATCGTAAAGTTTGTCACTTGTACCTCGGAGGGCTAAGCAATTTTGAGTAAGCATTTTTATTCTTGAAACAATTCGTAGAAGCACCTCTCCCCAATAATTTATTTCTGCGGTAATAAGTCTTTGTGAATGACTGTCAATCGTTTTAGAGTACTGTAAAATATAACGCATTCTATATTACAAACAACCAATCTGCAAGGTAATTATTTCATAAATAAAACAATGGGACTACCCTTTTTCATTTTATAGTCACGGTGTAAGGCTTGTTAAAGCTTGTCAGGACTGATTTTTCGCGTTCCCCCGTACATATTTTTCGCGTTTTCATACATGCTTCGACAAATTAAGACACACGGTTAAAAATTCTATTACTGTGTCCCTTTGATTAAATTATAATAAAAAAAATTATTTCTTTAAGTTTTAAGCTATTTTTAAGAAGGAATTTCTTATGCTTGTAAGTTTTCTTGTATTTGAAATATTTTGACATTTCAAATAGTTAAAAGTTCATACATTATTAATATTTACAGGGTGTTTATTAAACATATGCCAAAAATTCAAGGGTTTGTTCCCTGGACTATTCTAAGAATATTTTGTCCTTTGATAATTTTTGTGAACCCGCTTTGTTTCGAAGATACAGGGCAAACATTGCTTTCGTCAAATCCATTTTTATAATTTTTAAAATCATTAAATTTCTTGCATTCTTATTCTAGCTGGAGGTCATTATTTTCAACAGTTCTTGTAGATTAAAAAACTTTATCTGTAATTTTTGGTGATAAAATGTTGTTATATTGTCAAAAATTTTGTTCGCCCTGTATCTTCGAAACAAGTTTTTGCTGTATGTTTAAAAAAAACCCTGTATATATACAGGGTGTTAGGGTTTTGATTCCAAATATCTTAATGCATAAAAATATGATTCATTTTAAAGAAAAAAGTTTAGTATATCATGTGTCAAAACTCAATTATTTTAGAAAGAAAAAATGTTTAAAAGTTTGAGAAATTTAATTTTAGGGCCAATTTGCCGCCCCCTAAGTTTGCCGCCCCGGGCAAGGGCCCGGCTTGCCCACCCCTAGCGCCGGCCCTGCTCAAATCTTTTAAAACGCTGTAATAAAATGCATATACTATCTTTTTGATAGAAATTTAAGCGTTTTGCAATAATTTATTCACTTTTTGCAATATAATGATATTTTTATTTTTCAGAGTTTAAAATTATTTTTTATTTCAGACAAATAAAATCATTTTTAATCAAAAAAACTTATAAATAAATTCGTTTTATAAAGAATTAAAGCAAGAACAATTCATTTTCATTAGTCAAAAGCTTTTTAGCATAACAAATCTAAATTTCTCCCTTCCACATCAAACAAACAATTTATGCTGATGTCACAAATCTCAATTAGCAACATTTTTCAGCTACATTTATTATTTCATCTACATGCATTTTAGAAATAAAATAACAAAAAAGATACGGAAAAAAAGTGATTGATAGACAGATATTTACGCATCATGCTTATATATCATCCGAGAGACGAAAATAAATGCCCGATAAGCGATAAATATAATTTTTTGTTTTATTTTATTTTATTTTCTTAGTGGTTTTTTTTTCTGTAAGCGTTTGATAAATTTCCAAGTAGTTGAAGAAAAGTAAAACAAGAGTCTGAAAATATCTTTTTATTCAGTCTTTATTCCCGTGTGGAAATAGGTGTTCAGAATATTTTTTATAACTGAAATCGAATGTAATTTTAGATGGTTTTCGAATTCTTTTAAAAATGGACTTTTCAATAAGAAAATAGAATTTCGTTTTTAAGAATAGAAATCCAATTTTGGAACTAGTTTCGTTTTTTATTTGAACTATCAGTCATATCTTGTGGCCGTGTATTTTTTCAAATAAGTGAAAAATTAGTTTATTATTTTTTCTTTCAGGAACGTAAGCCGCATAAAATATAATTTTCATGGTTTTAATAAACGAAAGCATGGATCATTCTGTATTATTAAATGTATGCACATATAAATACTTAAAAAAAACATTATCTTTCTAGATTTGAAAAACTTTTATTTTTAAAATACAAGAATTTTTTCAGTATATTTTAAAAATGAGTAATAATTTAGAATTCATAAAAATTGCAAATACTACTGTAATGATCATTTTATAAATACAAAAATATAGATATTCTTCAAGATCTGAATTTTTTTTCTAATCTTTTTTTATTCAGATCTGAATTTTTTTTTATTAAATTAAATCATTGATATTAGAAACAAAAGTATTGTAACAGAAATCAGTCAGTCTTGAAATACAAGTTTCAAATACATGTGCTTATCACTGAAAACAAACTCGATAGTAAAAAGCACATATTTTTGAAAAAAAAAATGAACAATATATTTAATGTTTTAATTTTCAAGTATTTGCCAAAACGTATATGTAATAATGGAAATTACCTATTTGAAAAAAGTCTTCCATGTGAGAAATAAAATAATAAATCTCAAATTAAAACTCTTGACTATACTATCTGGTGATGTGATTACTGGATTTTTCACCAGATATTTCTGTAAGGAGTTTCCGGGTATTTTTCAAAACTTTTCTCGCAATTTAATTTGAAATACATTGTTACTATATTTATGTAGAATGTTTTGTAAATCGAAAAAGGTTCATTTTTCTTGGCAATACTTTGGATATTCCAATTTTCTTACTCCAGAAAAAAATGTATTTTCTGATGGATTACATCTTTCAAAATAAATTCAAATGTACTATTTTATTATCCTATTTATGCAAATAAAATTTTGTATCCCTCTTACATTCTTGTACAAATAACAACCAGTAGTAAAGCCTTTAGATCGTGCTTCATTTTGTTTAGGACCAAAGAATAGATCGTAAAAGCTTTTCATTTCCCGATGCTATTCCTAAAGATGATTTATTCAACTAAATATATTTCTGTATCTGTTTCCAAATATAATGGGTTTTACAAAGAAAATAAAACTCCTTCAATCCTGCAAGGCGAAAAACAACATATGGTTTTGATCAGTTTTTAAATTCCTTTTTTGTTACTTTTAAAAAAGCTTTTAAAATACGTATTTTAGTTTGTAAACACTTTTTCTTTTCCCTTAATTATATGAATTCTTTGTTTTCTACAAATAGCAGATAATCTCCATTCTTACATATATTGCTAAATCTTGTTTAAAAAAATAAATAGCATCCTGTGCAATTTTAAGTAAAATTCATGTTTAAATAACAATTTACCCTTAAAAGCTTCATATTATTTATTAAATTATTTATAAAATTTCATGATTGTATTTTATAAATAATTTAATGAAAATATTATTTATAAAATTTCATGATTGTTGAGGTAAATTAAAAGATGAGTATAAGAAATAGAAATAAGTATCTATTAAAAAAATACTTAAAGAAGTACATTTTGCACATATTCTTTTAAAAATATATTCTTAATCTGTGAGTTTGAAAAGATAATTAGAATGATATGGTAAGGTTCTTAAAAACAATTTAGATACATACATCTATTATTTTAAATTTTGTGTAGACCTAAGCAAAACATCTTACTCAAAAATATAATCTTAACCTTCCAGCGGGCGAGCGTATGTCAAGCGATTCACTTTTATGTGACTCAGTGATCAAGAGATCTCTTCCATCTGATGAATCTGAATTCAAATCTGGAAAAAAACATATTTTTGGTCACTATTGTTTATATTCTAATCTTATCAAATTGATCAAGGAATTCGTTTTATGATTTCATTCGAGGTAATAGCATATAATGTCTGAAATGACCAAATTAAAGGATAGATATATATGAAATTTCATTCATATTATTTTTTTATTATAAAGTACAATAAAAATTCTCATGTTTTTTTTATTCATGCAGATAATCTAACACGCTAATAAATATATTGTGATTAGACAAATGAATCATACTGAACAAAATTGATTACATGAAGCAGAATCTTCAAAATATTTAACTATCAAATTTATATTTTTATTATATTTTTAGTAACTGTGATATAGCATTGTAGAAAAAGAAATAATATACTCTGAAATTTCATATGAAATAATTGTTCTTAATGCTTACAAAACGCTCACTGTTTTAAAGCACTACAAATTATCGAAAAACAATTTTAACTTATGAGTTAATGAGGCAAAAATATGTTATCCTCAAATTTAATGTTGCCATCTGAAATACCATCTGAATTAAAAATTTAATGTTGCCATCTGAAAACTATGTAAGTGAATTAAGGAATTACGTTAAATAATTTTAGCTTAAATATTTAATTTTTTGAAGTATTTTGCATCAGACATAGGTAATTTAGAGTGATATTCTTCTACATTCATGAAATTCAATACCTAAAATCTTCGAGTCTTTCCTCGTATTCCACACATAAATTTTCAACAGTTTTTGTAAAATTATTTTGTAAATATAATCACTTACTGAAAGCTGTTGCTAATACTTCAAAAAATATCATTTATAATTCTGTAAACAGTGTTGTAATATTTACTCGTAAGAGTGTTTTTGTCTTCACGGTATAAAATGGTATATTTTGGGCAGCCGTATTGTATTTCCTCCAAAATTTTAATTTTAATCAAAAATTTTAAATTATCAACTTTACAAAATTTTAAGGAATTCTTTAAATATGTTAACTATAATTTTCTCAAATTCTAAAATTGTTTCTTCAAGTTAAGTTGTCAATTAAATGGAACATTAGAATGTAGATTTGTCTTTTAATATCGAGAAGAATTCAATTCACAAAGTGTTAATTTTCATATTTTATTTATTGGAACTTATCTAATCTTATGAAATTAAAATGAAAATTTAATGCGAATCCAATCTAAACAAAACTATGATTTAATTACGGAAAGGGGATTCAGTTAAATTCGTAAACAAATTATGCAAATGTGGCACTCATTGAATAATGAAATCGCTACATTTTTGTGTTCAGTGTATTGTTCATTTAAAAATTGTATAAAAAGTGTACATTTTAAACGGAAAATTCAGAGAGCTTAATCCTGCCGTATATTTTATCATCAATTTCTAAATAAACCTTAAAAACAGTAGGAAATCACGTTTTACTCTGGTATTAAAATTAAATTGAATTTAATGAAATGTAAGTTTTTTTGAAGATTATTATACTTATCACTTTTGCAATATTAATCATTTATTAAGGTTACTTATAAGTAAATTTTTTTATCATACATCGCAAAACCTTTTCTTAAGTATTTTCAATGCAGCTTTATAAATTTATCCTACATTTTAAGTGAGAAAATAATTTATAAATATCTATATTGAATGTTTAACATTTTTCATTCAATTATTTATTGATTTAAACTGGATTGTGATTATGGAAAATAAAGAGTTATTCATGATTTTTCATTCCTCAATACAATATTATAAATTAGATGACTTCATTTTGAATCTTGTCAAAAGTAAGAATTCAAAATAGAGGAGGTTTGAAAGTTAAAAGAAATTTAGATAGGAAGACCCGTTGTTAACTAAACTATTTAATTCTTAAATATAATATGAATTTGAAATTTAAAAATCTTACCAAAAGGGACTTTAACTGAATTTTCCTATATTTCTCTTTGCTAATTAATGATTTAATGGTGCTGTTCGAGAACCAGCACCACCAACTTTTAAGCAAGATAAAGTACTCCAAGATAAATCTACTTTTTTCATAAAATTGGTTAATTATAAATGATATAGGAACAAAATATATTAAGTAAATAAACACATGCAAGATATCAAATTACTTAATTGAGAAGGAAATTAGTATGAAATAATTGAAAAAATAATGAAGTGTGCTATTTTAGAAATTACAGCAAAAATTTCTGCTGGAACTAAATGCTATTTTTCTCTGCAAAAACTGTATAGATCTAGTATTTAATCATTAAACTTAAGATTTTCGCTTATAAGGTTATATAATTTGATCACTTGTCCAAACCGTATCTGAGACGTGAACATTAACTAAAATTGCTTTTGAGTTCTTGAGAGTATGTGGAAGGAAAAAAATACATACCACAGAAGATTTTTATTGCATTTTGAGAAAAAGGCCATCAGGAGATTAGAACAAATGAAGGAGTATACGATAAATAAAATGATTTGTTTATTGTTTTAAGTATAGTAAAAAGGAATTCAATGGTTTGGATAAATATTGAGGATGGATGGTAAAATAATAGCAGAAAAAATGTTAGAGGAAATCTATGAGGGATTTAGAAAAAGAGCTTCATAATTTAGAAAAAGACCTAGACTTAAATCGAAAAAAAGTGAAGAAGACTTGAAAATAATTAGAGTTATTAATTTCAAATGAACGGTAGCCAATAGAAAGTAATATTAAAAAATTTCAAAAAAGAC
The DNA here is from genome assembly GCA_026290005.1 of Latrodectus geometricus. Classification (NCBI taxonomy): domain Eukaryota; kingdom Metazoa; phylum Arthropoda; class Arachnida; order Araneae; family Theridiidae; genus Latrodectus; species Latrodectus geometricus. The sequence continues at coordinate 16,359 of JAPDSC010142640.1, forward strand.
CATGTCTCTACAAGGGCTGCAGATGCAATATGATGATTTATAAATTTCAATCGTTGTTTACTCCAAAATATTTTATTCCGGAAAAATAATACATGTTTAAACTTATACTGCATAAGCATGTTTAAACTTATACGTGCAAATTTAAGCACATTGCGATTAAGTTAAATATTTCCTTGAAGAATCCAAACTTTAGTTATGCTTATAAATTCCTCAAGTTAGGGGTAAAAACAAAATATCTAAAAAATACTTTTTTTGGTCTTCTTGCTTGGATGGTAATCCATGAAAAGTCAAGCTTGGTTATTAAATGACAAGCATTCTAGTCTTCAAATCATCTATTTTTAATCCAGATCATTCTTTGTCTTCACTCTTATATTAAGCAGATATTAGAAATCCCCATTTATGTTGAATTACATGTATAAATCAAAAGAGATTACAAAGAGGCCACTAAAACTTTAGTGCATGCTCTTTCTATCTTGCTTAAATATATCCCACAATTTCTTTAGAAAATGTCATGAAGCAGTAATTTCTTTCAGTTATTACAAGTTATTGATCATCAATAAATATTGTTTCTCTAAATGACTCAGAAAATATCTATTTTTATATATTTGGTTTTCTTAAGTTTTTTGTAAAACGAACCCAGTAAAAATAAATTATGTTGGTTTAGCTTGATGACAAACAAGGACAAAGTTCTAAAATATTTAAAAACAATCGACTAAATAATTAAACATAATTAAACCTCCACTCTGGAACATTTTAATGGTCATAAATTTTAGTCTATACCCATGATCTTTCTTGCTTGTTTTCGGCACATTTCATGCAGAATTTTTCAAATTGTTTTGAAGTAATAAAGGCGCAGATGTCATTTTACATACTTTTGCAAATTTAACATAGTTAGTACGATAATTTTTTGATATCGTCATGCAGAAACAGAATAATTTTGTTTTTAAGGAAACTGTAATGAGTACTTTCAGTGTATATCCATAGTTCTATCGCTTTACATATGAAAATGAAAATATTAAATAACATAGGTAATAAACAAACTTTAAGTAAAATAGACATAATTTTGATATTTAAAATACCTATTTCATGTAGAATAAAATGAAAGGTTTACATAACTTAGAACTGATAACACACCATTTTAAAATAAATAAAGCATATTTACAGCATTAAAACACAAAGCATAACGCAATTTATATATATATTTATATATATGTATGGGTGCAACAAGATATTAAATAACCTACATAATAAATTTTATCCCTGATTCTCAAAATTTATGTCACGAAATATTAAAAAAAAGAAGTCACAATTAATTACTTTAGTTGATTGTCAAACTTTTGTAATATTCCAACTCCATTAATCTCACTTCCCTTGATCATAACAATTAAAAAAATAATTGCTGGGTAAATGATTTAATAAATAATCTATCATTTGACAGTAATGACGGGAATTCTTATTTAAAAGATACTGAAGCTCTATTTTTATTAAGATGCAAGCGCTAATTTTGAACTAGATAATTAACCAATGGCAGCTAATTATATGTTTTATAAAATATTTTCAATTTTAAAATTTAGATAAATTTGCTTAATTTCAAGGTACATTTAATACTTCGTTATTAGTTTAATTCTGCAGAATCTTATCAGTTATTTGGTGACACGGGTTTTAAGCAAAATTTGCCTGTATGGAATCGATAGAATTTCGAATTTTAGTAAAATATGAATGTACGTTTTGAATGAGCTATGAGGATTTGAATTCTTTTCAAGTAGTATTTATGCAAAGCAGATTTCTCGGTGGTTGTAATAAAGAGCAAATATCAAGAGAAAATTAATTTAGAAAACAAAATGAGAGTATCTGATTAGATTTACTAATTTTAGAATATATGCAGAGACTTGCTGCCTCATTCAACTCATTAATATTAATTTACAGTTAATTAAATAACAAATAAATCAGCGGGTATTTATTTAATTTTACCTCTTACGATTAGTTACCTTTTAATATTATTACTGAAAGAGATTCAGAAGAAAAATCTTAAAAGTCTACGTGAGTCAAAAAAATCAAAACAATTTGAAAAAAGATGACGTGACTTGAAAAAGTTTGAGAACCACTGTGACCTATATTGAAACACACACACATGTGTGATTAACTAAAAATACTTTTCTCTCTTTGAGACTGTTTATTCAAAAAACTATAAGACTTCCCATCTCGAAATATTTTTAAGCAACAATGCACTTATAACTTTGAATATAGTAATAAAATTAATGTTTAGTTTTTTTTAATGCATGGGATTTGTTTCGTAACATTGAAAATACAAATTAAAAATAGTAGCCATAATTAAATATGTATATACTTAAAATAAGTTCTATTAAAGACAAAACTTGTCTTAAGTTGGTGTAATAAATAAATTTATAATTGAAGAAAAAGTAATTACCATTTTTTAATAATGATAGAAAAAAATCGTTGATAATTACTATTTTTTTCAATAATAGCCATAATTCTCAAGTGTTAAATTATAACTTATTTATCGTTGTTATCACATTTCATTGAGGATAGTATAAAATGAAAGATTTTGATTTACTATGACAAGAACTATAATTTGAAATGTTAACATCTTTTCTAATGGAAAATTAACAACTTTACTAACAACACTATATTAACAATTTTAATAATTAAATCATGATGTGAGGGCAGAAATTTCTTGGTACAATAAGCAGAGCTGGAGTATACATTAAGAACAATTGGCACAAATATGAGGGGTGATTTCTATAATAAATTACTAGAAATGAGCAGTTTACATATTTTTCTATAACTTAAGGTTACGCGCATTGACATGATGGCTAAAAACAATAATTTTAGTAAAAGATTTCACAATCACAAAGAAACATTCGTTATTAATCCGAAATAAACATTAAATTATTTATAAATCTTAACATAATATATTTCATTACATTTTTTTAAAAAACATAATCTATTTTTATTATTCTTATTAGAAACTTGCAAAAATTTACAATAATTATTATTTTGAGAAAATAAATTGAAAGAAAAAAAAAAGCTAAAAAATATTTAATGGCACTTTCTGTTGTATAAGTACACAAAAAAGTCCAATGGCTTTAGTTTTAAAATATATTTTATTTACATGTTGATGTCTTTTATTCTTCCAGATGAAAAAATATTAGTTCCTGTCTTAAAATATATGTCGAGTGAAACATAAAAAAAATGCCTTGGAGAAATAAAACTTTTAAACTAAAGAAATCTTGGTGGAATTTAGAAACTTCAATAAAATAACTGTCAATAACAAAGGATGCACAATACTAGAACAGAATAATTTATATGCATTAATATTTGTACAATAAACTTGATCCTGAAATTTTTTTTCATTTTTGTTCAAAAACGTTACTGCATTCTTCGTTGATACTCTTTATTATTTATTTTTAGCTTTTATGCAATAATGAGAGTATATTTGTTAAAAGCATATAAGAACAATGATTATGGTATAAAATATTTTATTGCTTAAAGCATTCTACATAAAACTAGCTTTAGTTTTGTATTTGTTAAATTTCAAGAGAATTTAACGTTACATATCTTCTATAACTAAATAAATTTTATATTATGTATGAATGAAAGAGAGAGACAATTGACAAACACCATACACACACAAAACTTTCAATTATCTAACTAAAAAGACAATTGATCTTAAAATTATTACCTGATTTAAAAATTATTTCAAAAAGGTGCAGATATAAAAATGTAATTTTTATGTAACTTAAATCTTATTTGAACTATACATTTTTACTTCTAGTTTATTTTATATAAATAAAAATGTAAAAGATTATTATTTTTAATAAAGTAATACAACAAAATAATAAATGTAAATAAAAAGTTAAAATTAAAATTTGCAAAACTAATCAAAAAGATAGAAATCAGCTATAAGTAAAAAAACAATAATGTATTTTCCCAGTGAGTAAAAAATTTTGATATAAATAAAAGTAAGTTGTTTCTCTTTTGTTATATCAAAATGTTTTTTTCTCTATAAGCTTCAGTTTTTATACCTTTTTTTGAATTTATTTACGTCAGTCCAAATTTTTCGTACTCGAAAAGTAATTTTTTCTGTTATTTCTCTTTGCTGTATTATTCAAATGAATTATTATTCTAATTAAATTTAATTAGTCAAATTTCTTTCTTAGCATCTATCTATCTATTTATATATCTATCTATCTATCTATCTATCTATATATATATATATATATATATATATATATATATATATATATATATGATACTAAATTGACTAATGTAAGCCTTTACTTTCAGGATTACTACGTAGTGCTTCTTTCTCCTTGCGAACTTGACGCGACCATGAAGATGATCTTACAAGTTCCCATGTGGGCACAGAGAGTTATTTATATTCAAGGATCAGCCCTTAAAGATTTTGATTTAGCTAGAGCAAGGTGCATAAATATTTATTGCTTAAACAACTAAACTTTTATTGCATTTAAAATTTCCTTCCTTTGGTTTCTCTAATAAAACTCTATTCTGATAAAAAGTTATGTACTTTTGAATAAAAGCAAGAACTGGTTTAAGACCAGATGCAAATCATCCTTTTGGTGCTAAAAATAATATCTCAGTTTATCGATTTCCTTAAATAAAATGCCATAAAACTCTAAAGAAATAAATCTCAATACAGGATAGTAACAAATATGTAAACAAATTATTAAGATTCATAAATATTAATTATGAATCTTAATAGTTTGTTAAGATTTATAATTCATATTTACAACTTATAGAGTTGAAAAATTCGAATAAATCCACGGAAATGAATAAACATAGACTTCAAATAATAAATTAAAATATCGAACAATAAAATAAATTTATAATTAGACAAAAATCTATATTTTTAACTATCAATACTTAAACTCGAATTATAACAAAAGGATCAATATTAAAAAAGCAGAACATTTAATATAAAAAAATACTATATAAAAAACGAAAGTGATACTAATTCCGATTTTGAAAGAATTATTTCACATAAAAATTTCATTAAAAATTATTTTTATGAAATTTGCTAAATAATTTAAAATAAAAGGTTTGGTTTTCAATTTTTATAGAAAATTAGTTTATTATTACATAAATCAAAAAATAGACTCATAATAATGTCCAGATATTTTGATTTTTTAAAACAACGCAATGTGTGAAAAACATAATTATTTTTAAAGTATAAGAAATGATATTATTGATGAAATGCAAAAAAAAAAAATATCAATATGAAGTATTAAAGTAAATGAAAATGCTTAGAAGAGTACTTGTAGTTTTGTCTCCTTTACTGAAAATAATTATAGCTTGTATCTTTTCATTCTTATATATTGTTTTCGAATTTCCATTCCGTAAAAACCGGTTCATACTGACCAACCAGGCATTGAATGACTAATGTAACGAATAGAAATAAAAATGAAACACAAACATACTTAGCAATATAATTCTGATACTTTTTTTTAATTACTCAAATCAGTTCAAAGCTCAGCCGATGAATGAATATAAAATACTGTTTACGTTTAACAATATAACTTCAATTGAAAAACAAGTTTAAAGTAAAGTACTGTTTACAAAAACCTTAAAAAAACTGAACAATAATAAATAAAAATTATATAATGTAACAGATGTTGCAAAATTCTAAAGTTAAAAAAAAAGAAAAAGAAAAAAAATTTTTTTTAAATAATTGTATAATCTAAAGAAATAAATTTATGAAATATTAACTGACTCAGCATTTAATCTTTAACAATTAGCACTTTAGACTGGGAATTTTCTTCTTACCCTAGAGACTTTTGTGATGTTGAGGAATCCACTTTAAGTCCTAGGTAACCTTACAATTAATTATCCCTCACGCGGGAAATATGACTGTAAAACGATGAACAAACTAAATCAAATTACTCATTCAAACAAGTTTTAACTATATTTTTCTTTTACACGTAAATTTTTAAAATTAAGTTCAGAAATTTGAACTGTTAAAATAATTATGCAAATAATCTCTCTTTTCTTCTAGATATAAAAAATCATTGGTATAGGAAAAATTGGATAGTAATAGAAGATTAATTTTACAGATTCAGCTATCGTATAGTTGCATAAATGAATATATAATGTTTCTATTAAACTTTGAATTTAATTTACGTACTTTTTATTAAATTGAATTCAAACTTTAATACTATATATGAATTTCATTTTACGTATCCGTGAATCAGAAATTTTACTAAACAAATTATTTTATTAAACAGTTTCTCAGTAGAAAAATCAAATAAAACTCAAAATTTTTAAAGATATTTTTGTGCTTTATACATTTATGAAATCAAATGATACGCATACTTTTATTCTTCAATTCATATTCGCATATTTTTATACAAAAATATATACTTCTTTTTAATTGCTTTTAGTATTACATTATACTACAATTACTATGAGAACCAAACGCAAAATTCTAACGTAATCGGAATAAACTTTACTATTTTTCTGCATATATGATGACTGCAAAAAAATAGCCAATTATATGTTAACGTAACTCTTGAAAGAACCTTTATAAGTCATTACATCATAAATTAAAATTTCATAGTCTGTAAAAATAATATTGAAGTAATAATATAAAAAAAATCATGCCATAAGAATAAAATAGCTAAATATTGGGTATAGTAAAATTTAGCTAGTGTTTTGGATTTAGAAAGTGCCGAGTAAAATAAAATACGCGCATTTTATTAACCTATTAAGAAAAACAGTTTTGATACTATATACCCATTTAGTAGAGCTTTCACTCAGAAAAATTTAAACACTTATAGGAATATAATAAATTCATTTGTAGTTCCTATTGAGTAAAAATGCATTTTTTTACTTGAATATGTTAAAATGTCAATAAGTTTCTTGCTCTAAGGAGTGTTGTCAAGTGAAGGATTCAAAATAAAATTAACTTTTAACTAAGTCAGAGAAATATATAAACATATTAAAAATCGTATTAATGAAGGTACCCCCAAATTATAATATGCATATTTTTTAATATAAATAATTTTTTCTAAAAATTTAAAAGAAAGGAAATATTTTTAAATATTTTTTCCAATTATTTATCTAGAATGAATGCTGCTGAAGCGTGTTTCATCTTAGCCGCTAGGAACTACGCAGATAGATCTGCAGCTGTAAGTATTTTTTCCTTTATATTTTATTTTGTAAAACAAATTTTTATATTTTTCTCTTACGTGCTTCGTTTCTGAGAAACTTTTATTATTTTTTTGCTTCTTTTATTTATTTTTAAAATTACGTGTTCTATTTTTAAAATTAGAACTTTTTATGTTTTTCTCAAGAATATATAACTTAAAAAATATTCATTTCGTATTTCTTGAAGATTTCATTTTTAAAAAGCGTGAAATTTCATTAGCAATTTTTTTCTATGAAATAAGAAAATATTGATTTACTTTCTTGCTTGGATTGATATGCTTTTCTTGACTAATAAAAATGTTTGAACTCTTAATATATTTTTATATCATGGTATTACTTACGAAAATTATTGAATTTTGCACAAATTATCATACATTTTTATCATACTTCTTAATTTTAAAAATTTTTTCTGTCATATATAATATCCTTAACATTATAACTAAAAAGTTTTAAAAATTAAATTCCGGAAAAAAAATCTGCCTTTATTTTACACAGAATTGTAGACAGGAAAACTGTTTTGATGGTTGGCTAGGTATTCTTGGTATAAAATGTCACAATAGCTAATTTAAATTAAAACTTTAATCAATGAATGTTATATTGATGATGTTATGAAGCCATATCTATAAACCTTAATTGAGTTCTGAAATACATTTTTAGTTAATTAAAGCCAAGCTTTAGTTCGTTGTTTTGTTGTTGAGGATCCTTCTTAAAGTAAGATAATAGGGAATAATACATTTGTGAAAAACATGTGACATGAAAATATTTTGCAATGCATTTTAAGCGAAAATAGGCAGATAGGTGTAAATAATTTAAACCACTCTTATATTTTTGGAATTAAGTAAACTAAAACATAGTTTAATTTTTTAAATATAGAAATTATTACATAATACTTCACTGCTGAATAGTTGAAAATATTCCTCGGTATGTCATTTTCTGCTCACTAACCTGGAATTAAAAATTAAAAGGCTAGAAGCATGGTTTATGCAAAATGACTGCCATACATAATCTCTATAAACCCTATAAAAAGAATTAGCTGAAAGACATGCCTCATGCATAGTCTTTCACTATTATTATTAATACAAAAATGTATTTACTTACCATTCGCATAAGCTGGAATACTTCCAACCATGTTGAAATATCATACTGGAATACTTCCAAGCACTCACCCGACAGAAAATAGAATCCATCTATCAATATTTAGCAGTGAACGAGATAATTCATTTCAAAAAGTAATCTTGTACCAATAAGTGATGGAGACTTCAACTTGAAACTCCGTGTGAATGCAATGTATTTTGAAAATGTGCATTGTGTGCTAAATGCATATTGTGTTCCTTTTCAGGACGAGCACACCATCCTCAGGTCATGGGCAGTGAGAGATTTCGCGCCGAGTGTGCCTCAGTATGTACAAATTTTCCGTCCTGAAAATAAAGTACACGTTGCATTTGCTGGTAAGTGTAAATGATTACATATGCAAGCCCTACTTTTAAATGATTATCAAAAGTTAACTTTATTTTAAATAATTTAAATAAAATGTATAAAAAATTTATTAACTCGCCGAATCAACTAAATTATTTGGTGCAAACAAGGAACTAAAAGTGATTCCTAATATACTTATGGACTTAATTTTGTAGATATTTGACTTATGATTAGCTTGACATCTTCTACATAAACACATTTCTCTTTCATAGAAACGGATTTGGACTGATTGTCATTTTAAATTTTATAAATTTCCAGTAGCAAAATAATATTTGCATAAAATGCTAAGCGCATTCAATTTAATGAAAGATTTTGTTTACTGATGCAATAAATTTAATAAAATTGTGGAAGACCTTTTGTATACAAGAAGATATACATAAGAAACAAATGTATAGCTACTGGGAAATTTGTATTTTTTTACACAAAAATATTTTTATAAATGAATAGTACACATAAATACCTTTTCTGTTTTTAAAAAAATATCATAGTTCAAGGAAAAAATAGTTAGAAAATTGTTATTATTACATTTGAAAAGCCAAATTATTTGAATAACCTAAATTGAAATATGTATACTATAATTTTTTAAAAACAAATAAATTAACATTGCTTTGATTTAAATAAACATCTGATTTTCCTTAATTTTTTTTGTTGGAACTAATCTCAAAAAATACTTTTTTTTCTTTTTTGTTGTTGAAATTGGGGTAGATAAAATAAATTCTAACTAAAAAAAACATGGAAAAATCTTAAAAATTGCTTTTTTTCGAGACAATCAGAAGGAATTTAAATTTTTATTTTGAACGTAATATGCAGTCATAAGAAACTTTAGAATATATTTATAAAATATACTACCCACATAATTTTATTCCGCATTACATTTTTTACGTTGTATTTTTAATTAATTTCATAAAAATGCAAAATAATTTATATATTGCATCACAAAAGAAAATCCTAGTGTTTTGAGATAATTATAAGAAGATAATCTAACCAAAATCTTATTTATAATTCCACAAAGTAATTTATTATAGTTTATTTTAATAATTGACGCAATTATAATTAGTGTTGTTTCCTAAAACTTTAACAAGTAATTATCCATTTAATTAGGTAATTAGTATATATTTATATTATTATAATTAACGACTATCATAAGAGTTTTTTTAAAAATGGAAAATTTAATGAATACTTATTCAGAGTGGAAAATGGTGCGCTTAAGGTTCCATTATATTCATGGAATGTTTTTTGATCTTTCCATTTAAGTCTCTATTTGTTGGCTATGATTTTATTTATTTAAAAAAAGTTTTAAACTGCATTCAAATAATTTAATTATGATAGTACCTTGAGTAATTAATAAAAATTATTTAATTTTATGTTTATTACCACGGACACAAAAAAACAAATTTTCTGACTTTTACAATATGTTCTTCAAATTTTTTAATTAAATACTTTTGGATGGATTAAATTTCAAAATCAGATGTGTGCTTGTAAATGAGGTGTTGATCATTTTTATTTTTAAAATAAAGATTACGATTATTTCTGTTTATATATTAATTGATTATTTTAGATGAAGCTCATTGTGAATATAATACAATTTTCAGATATATTAATTATCTCTTAATTTAATGAGAAGTTACAGGAAGAATTGCATGAGAATAATATTATTACTCTCTCCGTAGTGATAATAACATAAACAATGGTTGTAAAAATACTTTTTAGGTTTTATTTTATAGAAAAAAGAAATTCGTGGCTTTTATTTGTTTGTGTTTACGTAAATTCCCTTAAATAAAAAATTAACTTCCTCTGTCTTATATTTATGGGAACTGACGTTGTTCATGGAAATTTATATTTTTCTTAATACTATTTTAACTAAAAGATTAACAATACATGTCAGAAATAAAAGAAATATTTAATGGCATTGCCTTTAGGGAGCTACTTATTGAACTGTAAAAAATACAGTTTCCTATAGATAAGCCTCTTACTTTCATACTATGCATAATTAAAAATTTTAACTATCTCCTTGCACTCCCTAAATAAATTAACTAATACAATATTTAAAATAATTCAAAACAGCTATTTAACTATTTTTAATTGATAAAATATAAAATAATAGGAAATATTAGCACTATTCTAGAATTCAACTTAAACACACCCATTACTTAATTTTCATCCAATCATACGTCAGTTCGTAACAGCTATAGCCTCCAAATTCGCTCTAAGGTTCCAGATAAGAGAAGGGATTCATCCAACCTTGGTACCTTGAAAACAAGCGAGGCCTGCTGAAATTTTGGATTAACGAACAAGTTAAATACAGCTGAATATTATCTATCAAAACTTTTCATGGGACATTACTAGAGAACGCTAGGGAAAATTTCAAGCAAAATGATCATGCATATGTACTGTTACCATTAAGACGGTACTTAAAAAATAATATTGAGGTATAATTTATAGAGATTTCAAAATTATCGAAACGTTAAATATTAGTGCCAAACTCATGGCTTTTGGGATCACTAAAATGAATGCTAAAACCACCAATGCCACTTTTAAATCTTAACTCTGCCTTTTTCGTTATCGTTTGCAAACTACCTAAATTGTTGGTAGTCAAACAATTCCGAGCTGTCGACGGAATTATAAAAAAGGATAACATGAAACTATGACATAGACGACTGTCCGGTGTCATCCTTATTTTTTTTTAAGATGGACCGGATGTCCAGCTAAACACGCATTTCCGGATGCATAATGACAAAAGAAGCCTCAGTACATTATGTTTTTTCTTTGTTCCGCTTAATTTATTCTATTTCCTCTCTTAGGAAGGCGACTGCTATGATATAAATGAAATAATGATTGAAAATTAAATAGTCTGATTTATACTGCTATGTATTTATACATTTTTCATATGCATTATAGTAGTTTTATTATTTTGAATTTAAATTTAATTGTTCAACGTAATTAAAATAAGGAATATAGTTCTTTTTATTCCGGGTCTAGAATTGAGATTGCAATTTTTTTCTTGTATTTATGACAAGATAAGAATTCATTAAGTAATCATTTGCTAACTAACTTACATATTTCAAAACTGCTTAACAAAATAAATATACCATTATGATACAATAAACATTGTTCATATTATTGCAACACCTGAATTCCTTTCAAATTAATATTTTTACAAATTACTACATCAAATAAACTAAAACTTTAAGGAATAAACTGAAATATTTAAATATCTTTCAACGGAATCTTTAAATATTGGAATTTATTCTTCATAAAATTCATTATATTAAAACATCTTAAGAATTTTGAAATACATTTCCTCTATAAATTATTATCAGCTTATTTCTTTAACTTGTGATTCATATTATAATCCATTATGTATGAAAACTCCTTACAGAAATCAGAATATTTAGAATAATTGCTGTACTTATAAATGCTGATTGATTCAAGCTGTTATATTATCCTAATAGCATAAAGCAATTGTAATGATTTCGATGTTTGAAACACAAAGATTTTCATAAACATTACATAATTTTAAAATAAAAGCTTATAAAACTATATGCAATTTTATCTCTTTACGGAAATGACGTTCGAAATATTAATTCAGGTAATTTTAAGAGTGGAAGACAATTACAATACTTTTCACTTATAGTTCTCATTATTCTTTAATAAATCAAAACAATAAGCTAATGGCAGATAACGATAGAATGCACGCGAGTAATGTCAGTGAACTAGTAATGATTGCGCAGTTAACAGAATTAAGGAGCTTCCTGTTTGCGTGAAAAAATCGCACGTTTCTCGGAATAATGGAAACAGTTGGAATAATAATCTTGATAATCACTAATTAAACAATATACAATACATGTCCATTATCCACACCCATCCGGTATGAATATGCAAAGGTGTTTCCCATCAGGAAAATGTCTGCCTCTATTCAAAATCTCTTGGAATAACTTTATTTATTTTATCTGGAATTGTTTTTACAAAATCAACAAAACGTGTACATAATTTTAAAATTAAGTTTTTTCAAATTAGCATTCTGATTGAAGAAAAATAATAGCCAGAACAACAAAACTTGAGATGATTTGGTCAATTAACTACTTAAATGAAGAATATTTCCGATATCAATAACCAAGGAAGACATTTACAACACACATTAAGTTGTTAGGTAGTATTTAAAAAATACCACTCTCAAATTTACTGAAAGTTAGAAATAATTTTTGATAAGTGGGATTTTGAAGGCCAACAATTTGTTGGACATACGTTGGACTAGGAAAAGTATATCACAGAATAAACATCAATCTGGTTGACAAAAGTGATATGATACATTGCGGTTTTGTCACAGTGAAACGAAAAAATCACTGGTGAAATAAATCTTTGACCCCAAATGCACTAGAGAATCTCACAATCAAATGCTACGACGATTACACCAATAGTGCCACTAAAGATTACTCGAAATAATCTAACACTTGAAATAAATTTAATGTGCTTATGTCCATCCATTGACAAATTAAAAAATTTTGGTTAAAATTTCAAAGTTTAAGACAGTTGTAACTAACTTCAGAAAAAGCAATTTCTTGCGCATTAATGTTGAAGTTCTGACAAGACAAGAAAACGTTATGTACAAACGGAGAGTGCAGCTATTGTAGAAGTCTCCAGCCACACAATAGTTGCACTCTCCATTTGTACATAACGTTTTCTTGTCTTATTTTCTTATACTTTTTAATATTCCTCTTTAAGTTTTATATTAATTCCACTCATCCATTTTTATGTTGTCATCCTAAAATGTAATCAAACTGTAAATGTATTGAGCACTGTGTGACCCGATACAAGGCCTTGAGGCCCCAATATTGTAAATCTTTCATTTTCATTAACGTGCTGGGATTGCTGCACGGGGACGACCTTCTGCCCTTCGAGAAGGCACAGCTTGCTTTCGATGGTGATGAGAGGACTAAATCCGATATTCGAATGGTACAGTACGGGGTCTTCTCTCATCTTTTATGTATGTATGTATGTTGAAGTTTGGATTTCAATGTTGTGATAGTATATGATTGAAGTAATTTTCAGCAACAAATCTCACTTTTCTGTTAGCGATAACGATTATTGCATGATTCTATGAAAGGAAGTTGTAAACAGTTAAAATTAACATCTATTACAGAAAACCATATTGCCATGTTAAGTGTGAATAGGTATTATATCGTTTCAATCAACCTGAGCCATATTGTCAGGACATGACAGTTTGAATACTTTTTGCTGTAGCACTCTAATATTGACTTCACTATATTCTAATGAATTACAGATTGGTTAACTGGTTTTATGAAGTATGTCATTAATTCAACTGTTTACCACTTATCAGTTGATTATACTTGGTCACATATCTCATGATTCTTTCAAAAATGCTTACATGGATGTCCTGCCAGATTACTATATCTTTCTCTAACGGAACTGATTTGAACATGCTGTAAAGGCAATTCCAGTTTTCAGAGCTTCATTTAATATTCGACCAATGGCTACATTTCTAGAGATACAGTGTAAGCTCATTGGTTTAGCATTCTGATTTTCAATTTACCATTTCATGGGCTCAACTCACGTTACAGGCAGGCATGTTTGTAGTAGTTGGCGTTCCATATTAAACTGCATGCATTAGCTCGCAGGAGCAAATAGGAGCATAAAGTGACAAACACTAAGCTACATTTGTATATAAAATTTCTTGATATTCCTTCCAAAATATCAACTGTGTTACAACGTAGATTAAAGATAAATAAGAGTAGCAGGAAGTATGAACACATTCTTAATTTTTTCAAAAATAGATAGTATTTAAATTTTACTTCAAAAAAATCAAAGTTTAATAAATTCAAATTGTAAAAATACATTTGCATCGCAAACAGTTTTGGATATATGTATTCTTATTTTTAAGGAATCAGTTATATATTTTTAACACTTGGAAAAATTTATGAATTGTTATTCTAAAGTATTTTATTGTTATTCTTTTTTAATATAGAAAATGTAAAAAACAAACTGTATTTGGTAAATATATGTACGTATATATGAAATATTGAGAAATAAACAGTGTGTGAGTAATTTATATCAAATCTCACACAGTTGGTGATGCGAGCTTAAAAATACGAATATCCATTTATATTTTTCAGCTCACTGGAGTAAAGTGTGACATTTAACTTCTATTTTCTGTCGATTTTTATTGCTACGCAATTCTAGATTTTTTTATGTAATAAAAAAATTTAAATTTAACAATCGAAAAACAATGTAAATATTATCCGAAATAATAAAGTAAAGCAAACTTCAAAGTAATTTATTTGAAGATCCATATCATAGATGCAGCTTAAGTCCAAGTTTAATTCAATTTGTATGGCATGATGAAGAAACAAAAAATTTTCAATATGATTAAGATTAATTTTGAATTCAGGATTTTCTTCCTTTTATGTAAGAAAAAATGTGAATTAAAAATAATCGGAAATATTAGGTATTAAGATCAAGTCTATAATTTTTGGAGTTATTATTATAAAAATAAGATTATTAAACTAATTTAAATTGAAATTCAGCCTTTTTTAGTATAATTTAGTGAAGGAAAGTGAAAAACATTCTTGAAACATTCTAATTTGTATCCAGAAAAGAATTTTAGAGTTTTCTGCTGATATAATAATGTAATTAATTTTTAAAAGTTTTATTTTATAAAGTGCATATCATACTTTTTAAAATATAGAAAATAAAACTTCAATTTTAAATTATAAATACATTTGAGTGATTTTCCTATTAAAAAATCAAATTTACAGAAAATACTTTTACAAAAATTTTTTTGGAAAAATTTCCATATTCCTCGGTTCTATTTAATTTATCTTTAATATCAATTTAGATTAAGCAACTTTTATTTAATTTCATCACTATTTATGAAGAAGAAAGTGCATGCATTTATGCACCAATTTGTATATTGTACTTAATTTTTTAAATTTTCCTGTAATTTTCATTGATGAATTAAAGTTGTCTCATAAAACATTTTTATTGTAAATGTCACATCAAAATCGTTTTTATTTTTACATCCTTACAATCAGATTAAAGGCCTTATAAATTATTTTGATTCTTTTTGTCACAAAACAAAAATACCAATTATTGGAGAGTGAATTCAAAGTAAACAAGAATTATATTGATTTTGTTTGTTGACTGATTCCGTTAGTTCATAAAACTAAGTTCTTCCTAGCCATTTAACTTAAGCTTATTTCTCTGAAATAGAAGTATCATTATATTTGCTCTTTTTTTCAATTTCGAAATTGCATTACTCCGAGATTTTCTAACCACTATACTAGAATTTAATAGACAATTGATTTTATCATGTTTTTTTTTTTTTTTTTTTTTTTTTTTTTTTAACATTCACTTTAATTTTTTCACACGAAAAATATTATAGATATTACTTTATTTTATACATTTTAATTTACTTATAATATTTAAATTATACGGTATTTTTCAATTTACATCTTCAACAGAGAATTATTTTGATGTAGCTTCTGTCGCATCATTCACTTCTTTTTCAAAATGAATCTATTTCATTTAAAACCCTCAATATTTCTTCATGACTTAGTCCCTAACAATGTGAAAAAAGTGACTAGTAATCCAATTTTATCATTATAATTTAAAACATTAACATCATCATCGATAATTACAAATTTAAACAGGAAGAAATAGACAAAGTGCGATTAAAAGAATTCATCATAAATTTAAATATGAATGGTGTGAGAAAATTTTAACAATTAGATTTCAATTATTTATAGTAATTAAGGAATTATTTTTAATTAAGGGTCCAGCAGCATCAGTAGTAAAATACGACTTTTCATGTTAATTCAAAATCTTTTCAGATTTTGAAAGTTTGTAAAATATTGCCTACTGATATTATCGAAACACCTTATAATTTCAATAACACTTTGAGACTAAAATACCAATTGAATTCCTTCTGCAGATATTTATCTAATTTGCACTTGTGAAGTATTCATATTTCCATAGATTCTTTGCCCTATTTCAGAATGTATAACATGAACTCTGAAACAGAATTAGTCAAAAACAAAATTATTAATAATAAAAATGTGATTGTTATGTGTATTTTTTCCTTAATCAAGTATTTAGATAATTTTTTCACTAGATTTTAGAGTTCATATATATTGTCAGTTATATTTACGGTATTCACATTTTATAGTATATGCAATGAATAATCAAATCTATTCACATTTGCAATAGTATAGACTTTATTATACTACTTTTACCATAAGAATAAGCATTGAGAAAATAACTATGTTCACCGGATGAGAAAATATTAGTCATTATTGCATATATTATTTTACCGATTATTACATTAAAAGTAATAACCCATACTTGTTTCTGGTATAATAGTTATGTCCACAGGATAAAAGAATAACTGATTATACAAATAATCATGAACTATAGCCGAATTAGGAAAAGAAATACATCGAATAATAGTCCCTCGAAAAGATTATTACGTAGAAAATAATAACCCCTATTTGCTTCTGACATAATACTTTTATCATTAAATAATATAATACATTTACTTTTATAAATAATACAATTTTATTAATAATACAATTTTATTTAAAATAATTACATTTACAAGAAGAAAGAATAATAGGTAGTTATTTAATGATCCTTAATTCGTAGACAATAGAGGTAAAACTTTGAATAGATAATAGGTAATATCCGTAATAAATGATAAACGACCCGCATGGGGCTCCTTGTCT
Source organism: Latrodectus geometricus (assembly GCA_026290005.1). Taxonomy (NCBI): domain Eukaryota; kingdom Metazoa; phylum Arthropoda; class Arachnida; order Araneae; family Theridiidae; genus Latrodectus; species Latrodectus geometricus. Next base: position 33,758 of record JAPDSC010142640.1, read on the forward strand.
AATTATGAAATTTTACAAACTTCGGTTCACAAATTGTTTATTTATATTAAACATTTTGCAATCACAATAAACTAAATTAATTTATTTTTATTAAATTAAAAGTAGCATTAATTTCAATTTCAAACTGAAAATGAAATGGCGTCATTAATATTAGCAAACAGGGAAGACGTTAAAAAATATATTTTATGATACACAGTATATTAATTTAAAACTACAAGATGTTATCCAGTTCTTTATATTTCAATCAATATATATTCTTTAATGAGTTGTTCAAATGTTATGTTTATCTGATTTCTCTTCGTGAAGTTTTACACCGGAAACTGTTTCTAGAAAAAGTTAATAAATACAATCAGAAAATCTCACATTTATCTCCAGGGCAAGATTCAAAGTATCCAACTATTATTAGTATCAGATAACTTCAACTAGTTAATCAAAAAGAAATGCACATAAAATTAAGTACATTATTATTTCTTTCCTCTTGTCATTGATTTCTAGACGAGTTTACGTTTATTTTTATCTATCATTTAGTGCAGTATGGCGAAATTATACTTTACTAATAATCTCAGCATATAAATTATATCCACATTTTTTTTACTGTCTCAATATAGAGATTTCTACGTCCTTTTTATTTTTAAATGTGAAATCATTAGCTTTTTTCTAAAGATTTTGTATAAAAACTACTGAAATATTTAAAATATATATGTATGTTCCACACAAAATTTATTATTTCTTGTAAAATATTCTTACACCCACGATAAATCTTCAACTAACATTGTACTTTTTAACTTAATTTTGAGTTAAGAAATATAGTAAAAAAATAACAATTGAGTTGATTTCAGAAACTAATTTAACAACATTTTAGATTTCAAAATCTTCTTTTTGGATATTTTTAACTTTTTAGATATGATTCATTTTTCACTTTCAGTGTGCATTTTATTTGTAATTTAAAATTCTTAAGAGAAATCTTAATTTATTTCAAAACATTTTAGGAATTAAATATTCATCTTTTCCATTTCGTTATTTCAATTAATTTTAATGTGGGAAGAAATATTTAAATTCAATCAAATTAACGAACAAAAACTATATATGTATATATAAATTGACAAGTCGATATATGTGCATTATATATTTTATATATTAGTCGATATATTTAAAAATTTATTTTGAGTCATTAATTTATTTTATCAATGAAAAAAAACTTCAGAAATTATTTAAAAATGGGTTTTTATACACATTAATACTCTTATATAAAAATATATTCTAAATAAATTATTTGATAATATTAACAATTCATGTATAAAAATGCAAATAATTATAATCAATAATAAATTTAAAATCCCTTAATCCCTTGGAATCTACTAAAAATAGTTAAATTTAATGGATTAAAATTATTTTATATGAAAAAAGTACCAAATAAAAAATTTAAAATTAAAATTAAAGAAAAATATCAAATACAAAAATTTAATTTATAAATTTATTTTATTTACTGTCCAAATAAAATGTATTCCAATTTACTTACAGTGGAAATAGATAGAAATGAAACATTTTAATGTTTTCTTTCAAAAACGCAAATATTTGAATTAATATAAAAATTTTAAACAAAAATACCATTACTGAACATTATCATAATTTGCTAGATAAACAATAGTATACTTATTATTAGTTACTGAACTTAATAAGTTGTTATTTATATTTTCTGTCGTTCGGAAAGCTTGAAATAATTTTATAAAGCTAAAATTTAAGATCAGAATTAATATAAGTCAAATTAATGTGAAACTCACCAATTCATTAACCACTATAGATAAGTATATCATGCATTGTAAGAATAAATAAAAATAATTTTTTGCTTGTTATTTGAATGTTTTAATAGCATTTAAATGAAAGAAGTACTATATTCAAATAAGAGCATTTCGTTGTCTTAGTATTATTTTATAATTACTGTATAACGGTTAATTTTTTATTTTATATTCATAAAAAAATGACAAAAAACTGCAAATATGATTATTCGGATTCTTAAAGCAATTTTTTTTAATCCTCTCAGAACACGAAATAAAAAAAAATTACGTATTTGAGATCTTTCCCTAAAAACTTTGCATTAGGATTAAAAAAATATTACTTTAATATTCTAAGAAAAAAATTTCGCGGATTACATTATGTTTTAAAGACACATTTTCTTTGGATTTAATATAATTAAAATGACTCGCAATGAAGAATATTCATCAAAGTATTTAAATTTGTGTTTTTGTCATTCAACTACAGTTTCTTCGAGAGGCTTATAAATTTTTAGAAAATGAAGAGGTGATTGAACTATCTATTAAATTAAAATTTCCTTAAAAAAATATTTCATGTGCAAAAATACATTCTTGATTTTACGTAATTTAGTTTTTCAATAATTGTGTAAAGAACATACAAAAATCTTCATTCATTGCGAATTTAACGTAGCTTCAAAAACATAAAATTTCAGCGATTCCAATCTTTCATACCCTCGGGGAAATCTTCTAATGGAAACTAAGTAATTTATTAACACAGAATATATTTCTCAATTTTAAAATACTGACATTCACTTTAAAATAAAATAAGGGAAATGTGACACAGCGATTCCCGAAACTTTAGAAAGACATTTCACGTCTAATACAGAAATAGATTTATTTAACAAAGTGTTTTTGTTACAAAGTTAATTTATTACAAAGTTATTTATTAACAAAGCTACAAGACTTCAGAAATAAAATGAATTTTTCCGAGAAATTTCATTACATTTGCAGTAACAATCCAAGTAGACAAAATAAATTTAGCACATCTATTTTCAAAAACTTTTTATGTTAATCATTCTTCATAGAATTAAAGTTAGAATTTTGCAGGAATTATTTAAATACAAAAGAGTGCTGCCTTGAAAATTGATATTCCATTTTTAACACTTTATAACTTGTCATTCCTAAATATTATTCGAATTAACTCACGAATTATATATATATAATTCGTGAGTTAGGTTAGGTTTATACTTATCCATTCAGTATTGATTCAATAATGATTGTTTTATATTTATAAATGTAATTAATGATAGCAAAATTTAATTTCAATTGATTCCTTGTTTCTTTATATCATACTTGCTAATGATTTTCCAGGAAGTTTTGTTTGAGTGCCAGTGATCACAAATTACCTATATTTCCTTGATTGTTTTAATATCTATTATTTCAAGCTCAAGCACGAGGAATGGATAAGTAACGTCATCTTTTCGGTTTATAAATGAAAAGACAGCAAAGTGGTAAAAAAAAGTTTTCAGATTCGCATTTGAGTGTTGGTTGTTCTGTCAAATGATTTTTTAAAATTTTAAATTATTTCAATAAGAACATTTGTCTTATCTAATTCTAAAAATGATTTTTTTTTTTGGGAAAGAATGAGATTTGCTTTAATATATGAACTAAATAATTTAATGTTCGTAAAAAATACAAAATAAAAAATACATGGATAAGCTATTTTAATATTTTGAATCAGTCTGCTGTTTAATCATTTTTTTCTCTTTTGTCACTTATAAGATAACAAATGAAACATCTTTTCAGTGTACTTATAGTTTTGTATTTCACATAATTTCTTATATATTTATCCGGTGTAGTTATAGTAAATATATTAAAAAAAATTGCTCTATTACTTATGGTATGTTGATGGTCTGCCTATAGCTTAAGCATATTTCTATTAGTAAAGTTAAAAGAAAATTTTTTTTTTGTTCCTAATGGTGGGCAGACTTGAGTAATTAATCCATTTGCCGCAACAAGGCCGGCAACTGCTACTCATTTTATCGTTACCCGGTGGGCACCTGTGAACCAAGTCTCACAGAGGTACGAGTAGCATCGCCCACGCCACACCACCACAAACCCGCTTAAAGGGCGGGACAAATTCATCCATCATCTGAGGAAAGGACTAGAAACACAGAGAGAGAAAGAGAAAGTACATCCATGTCTGAGCCGGAATTCGAGCCCAGGTCCTCCCCATCCGTAGTCAGGTACTCTAACCACCAGACAGGGTGGGCGGCTAGTTAAAAAAATTTTTAATTAATATAATATTATGTTTATATTTTATTAATTTTATTTAATTTATATATATATATATATATATATATTTATTGAAGGTCCGTTTAAAATTAATTATCTTTCAGAACATGTGGTATGTGAAGATGAATTCAAATATGCTCTCCTAGCCAATAACTGCCTTTGTCCTGGTACATCCACTTTAGTAACTCTCCTGCTTCATACTTCAAGAGGACAGTGAGTGTCCAATTTCATCATTTTATAAATATGATTAATAAGGAACGGCTTTAATATTTTAAGCTTTCTTTATGATTTCATTATTAATTATTTAGCAGATGATAGTTCAAGTATAAATAGTTTCCCTTAATGATTATATTGTGGTAACTTAGCAAAATGCATTCAATATAAAGGTGGGAACTGATTAAAATATTAAATGATTTGGTGACTTTATAACTACTTCAATACGAAATGTTCTTTGCATAACGAAATAAACAAATACACTTTGGTGGTTATTTACTCTTTTGACATGATTTATAGATTTAATCTCTATTATATTACACTGTAGTAATACTTCACGCAAACTTTAACAATGTATCTCAACAACTAAAATTTCGTTTTCATTACTAAGCTTAAGCTTCCATATTTTAGTCTTAAGTGCAAGATATTTCGTAATTCTACTTCTAAAGGATAAAAACGACCATGAAACCTCTTTCGCTCATACCTTGAAAATTGAAAATAAGCTTCTTTCTCCAGAAAGAAAAAATTTAAACCTCATTTTTGCGAATAATATATCTTGACTCAGAGACAATAATGATTCTATTTTCCTGGGAAGAATTCTTGTACATTAGGTTTTACGAAAAAAATTATCTAATACAGAAGAATATTATGAGCCACTGTGGAAAACTGGGAATCTAGTAACAAAGAAGATAATGCTCCAGCTTATTTCATTATTTCTAAGGAAAGATACCGTTGTAGCATTTTATCCTATAATATTTGTGAAGAATTCAAAGAATTTGAATATTTACTTACTTAAGCAAATTTTCACATACTTTGAAACATTCGTACAGAATTTAAAACATGTGTTGTGTTATATCTAAGGATTAGATACGCAATTAAAATAACTGATTCCTCTGTATGTGTGCTCGGCGGTTGAAGAAAAAGAAAAATAACAATTATTTTAAGAACTGCCATTCAATTTCACCTGGTATTAAATCTCGTGCATGTTTTCTTTTCCTCAAATCATTATGATTGTAGAAACTTACTAGCATTTTCAAAAAAGAAATTAAACGAATGAGGGTATACAACTTCACATTTCATTAAAATTTAATATTTATTTCATATTATTTCTTACGAAACCTATAAATAATAACTAGTGAAAGTCTATAAAAAATTATAAGGTAAGAAAGGTTATAAAAATGTGGCATATAATTATTGCATTCTATAAATGGATTAAAAAATTATTTGGCATGAATGTTCTTCATCGCTTCTTTAAATTGGCTGCAGTAATAAAAAAATATTGGTTCTTTCACAAAGAGTAGAAAAAAAGAAATATAAGAGATTTTAATATACATTTGTAAACATCAACATAGAATCCCGTCAAATATAAGCACGTGATACATATCATTTTAAATAACTATGCTAACAAAATATTGGTATTCTTTCAAAATAGTGTAAAAGAGAGTATTATATATTAGTGTTCTGACGAGTTTTAACACAGTTTTGCACACATTTTCATTAGTATATCAGAAAATTGTATTCGTTTATAAAAATTTGCTTTCTATTCAGAAAGAGATAAAATAAAACCATATTATACGATTCTGAACGTCAATATGCGTTCTAATTAAATCTGGCTGAATTTTATTGAATATGCTAATTATCTATTATATGAAACTGTGCTTATAAAAATAGCTGGATATCCAAAAGAAGGAAGAAAAACAAAGATAAAAGGAAGACATATTATGAGTTCAACATACCTTCACTATCTTAAACCAAAATTTGGCATGTTTCGATTTTTTTTTTTTTTTTTTTTTTTTTTTTTTTTTTACAATTTTAGAAAGATTATAGAGCAATAATTATAAGGAAGAATTCTAAAATAAGGAATTATATATAAATAAATTTATGAGTTTTAAATATCTCAAGAATTAAGCTTGATTTTGTCTCAATATTTGTAGGTTAAGAAATGCATTTTCTGGGCTGATTTGGAAATGATCGAGAAAATTTGTACAGTAAATACATCAAAACTTTTCATCACAGTACGAGAAAATTTTGAACAAACAAACAAAATACCATAAAATTACTTTACACTTTCACATTGACATCTTCGAAACAATATATTAAATATTTTTTTAATAAAACATTTAATATACTAAGACTTTGAAGAAAAACCGAAACTCAAGAAATGTCAATTATTCCAAGCAAGAAAAGGAAGGAAATATAACGGCCAGTGGGCAAAAAACATATTTGTTTACACAAATGATAAACCGTTTGTACTATAACAACTCTTTAAGTTATGAACTGATTGATTTTGACCATTAATATCATAATATATTACATGTATTCCTACATATTTCGTTCATAATGATTTGTGGCTTCTGTACTCAGTTATAAAATTAATTTTCTTCTACTTTAAGAAATCAATGATTAAATGTTTGAAATTTTGGTGGAAACTTTTTCATCAAAATTTGGAGTTCCATGCATATTTCCGCGGCGGTAGCATTTCGCGACCCCAACGCACAGGTTCGAGGGTCTATCCTCGGACTGGGGAAGGTCAACGCAGCTTTTCACCCCTTCAGTGAGTTGATGAAACTGAGTACTAGAATATGTTTGAGAACTGAACACTGGGGGTCTCTTGTTAGTCTGACTACCTGATTGGGATATATGCTTCACTACCTAGGGCCCTTGTCCAAGAAAATTGATATGGTCACTGAGGGCCTTGGCATTCCGATGGATTGTCATGCCACTAAATTAAGTTCAATTTTTTCATATAGCTGTCTATTTCACAATAGTTATGTATCACAAACTAACATTGATAAATAAAATAATGATTGAGTAATTTTTTGTCAAAGATAAACAGATTTAATGCTTGTCAAATACTAATCTTTTGTATTACTTTTCTTTGAAGATCCAGGCTTTTAAAATTGAATGAATTTAATTTAGGATTCTTATAGAGGGAGAGTAGGTTTTTCTAATGCGAATTTTTATGTTATATTTTGACTATTTTAGATTTTAGTTATTTATATTGAGATTAGCTATTTAAGATTTCATGTAATACTATTATACGAGATTTTAGCTATTATAACTTTTCGTATTTTGTCTGCAGAGAAGGCCAGGTATCAACAGAAGAATGGCAGCGCCTGTATGGGAAATGTTCCGGAAACGAAATTTATCACATACGCTTAGGAGATAGCCGCTTCTTTGGCGAATACGAAGGAAAGCCTTTCACGTTTGCTTCCTTTCATTCTCACAGGAAGTAAGGCACAATCATCAATCCATAACATACGTTTTGTTACATTGTAATATTTTTATTTTTTCACTTATTTTAAGATTCTATTGTTAATAAAAGAACAAATATAAAGGAAATGAACCAATGAGGTATTAAACCTCAAGATATAATTTGCAATCCAATATTTATTTTGTATTTTTTTTCATTTAACAGATTTCGTAAAAAAAACTATAAAGTTAGCTGGTGACAAAAAAATTAAATTTTTCTGTATGTATATTTTACATGGCCACAATAAATTTTTTGAAACAATATAATTGTTATGTAATAGTGTATATAAATAAAAAATTACACAATTTCACCATTTTGCTTAATCATATACTAAATATACGATTGAATTAATCAATATTGGATTATTTTATC
>JAPDSC010142642.1:0-12624 GCA_026290005.1 Latrodectus geometricus
TTTTGTTTATTTTTAGTTGTTTTTAAAATTAACTACAAATAAACAAATATTATTTTTTAGTATTTTTTTAAATTATGAATTCTTTAATATGTATGTTTCAAGACATGAAGTACATTTACAAAACTCAACTCAATTTTATTCGTCTCTCTGAAAATATTTCAATTTATTATCGAATGTTGTATGAACTAGTTAGTAATTTCTGTTACATATAATAAGTTAACAAATAAAATATGAAAAAAAATTACCTACATGGCAATGAAATTTAAACACCCTATTGAAATGTTTTTCTCAACTAATCATTAAGTATTGCTATTATTTTTATTATTGTACTAAATTATTTTTTCATTAATCCTACATTAAATTATTGAAATCATTAAATATCTATAGAAGCAAATTATGAAATGTATGCTTTCAAAGTTCTTTAAAGAATATTTTATCCAATGATTTAAGTATCTTATTTTCCTGTATATAATCCATGGATTATGTGTTAAAAAAGTTATGAATTTCGTTGTGCGTATTATACACCGCCTCGGGGTTAATCTGATAAAAAAAAACATTTTGGATCAGAAATACTTGCAAGAAAGTTTTGAGAGAAATACTGTTGATGTTTCATAAAATAAATAACAGGTGGTACAAAGACACACCTGAGTTATTTAAGCTATAATCAGCTTTGTCTAATTACGTTCAAAAACGAATTTGATTCCTCGTAAAGATATTACAGTTTCCTGTCGCTAACGTCCTTTCGCAATTTGTCTTAACGTGAGCTATTTCGTTTTGAAAATATTACAATTCGTATATCATCATTTAAGTCACACAGCAGATTTTAAATTAAAAGCTATAGCGAAAGCAAATAAGAAAAAATGGTGACAAACGTGTTAATGCGGAGTGAAAAACAAAACACGCGCGGTGTAAAAGAAAAATGTATAAAATACGCAGTTTCTAAATTATCCAATTCCTACATTTATATAATAACGAAGCAAATATATATATGTATATATATATATATATATATATTTTTTAAATATGTCTTACATCATTTTTACAATTTATTAGAAGCTAAATATCGATAAGTTTTACAAGAATTTTCTCGAAATTAACACTCTTATTAGATTTCGTGCTTTTATTTCTAGTTTATCGCACTTTGCGATGAGGTACTTTCCAGACAGATCTCTTTCATAATAAATGTTTTTTTCTGTACAATTTATTCTATTTTTAATCATACTGTGCATTTTTTATTTTATGTGACACCCACATTATCGGCAGTACATATTTTAGACTATTTGCAGAAAAAAATTGCTGCAGATTATACGCCGCTGCGGACTATTCGACCCTTTTTTTCCTTCAACTCGGAAAAAAGGTCGTGCGGATAATACGACGCTGCGGATTATATGCAGGAAAATACGGTAATCAGTAACCATTAAAATGACAATTTGAAGGCCTTTGTAATCAAATGTTTGAAATTGAATTCTAAATTTTTTCTTAAAAAACTAATACGAAAAAAGAGGTGTTGTGTCTGAGACACAACACCCCTTTTTTAATATTAAACATAATTTAATAGACATGCTGTGAAAAATCAATGCATGACTATTAGCAAGAATGCTTGAAAGTATAGCTTGCAAGAGACCTTTCTTTTTCTACAAGACATGAATATAACCATTATCAATTAAATATTTTATAATAACAGCTTTTTTAGATTTTTCAGCAGTTAGGTTGCTTACCATGCAATTAGTTAGATGCATAGTGAAATATAATACAATAGTCATATCCATAATATTATATGGTTAGTTTATTATTTAATTTATAAAAATATCAAATTCCTGAAAAGAGAAGCATCATCAAATGAAGTACTGTCAAATAAAATTTAATCACATAAAGATAAAATATAAAAACTAGGAATACTCTATTTTCTTCTTCGATATGCGTGCTATAAATTTAATGAGTTCTTTAAAATTTTATTTTGAATGTTATGTAGTTTAAACAAAAATACACATTCTATATTATTTTTTCAGTTTTCTCAATCATATTCTACGTTATTTTTGTTATTTTCTCAGTTTTACAGATTGACAATTGGTTACAATCATTCTGACTGCAGATGAATTATTATAAACTAATGTGTTGAGATATTTTCTAGCTGAGACACTTTATGGATAAAAATTCTTTTTAATTAAACTATAATAAAAACATAACAAAAATGACTATATTTTCGTTAAAACAAACTTTAAAATGTTATAATTATTTGAATATACTGAAACATTTAAAATAAAATGAGCCAGCATAAATTTCAATTTTTCCCTTCAGAAATTAAACTTTGATAAGAAAAGATTTTTAAAAATTAAGAAAGATTTCGAAAAATATTCACTCAATGACACGTGACTTGAATTAGATCTCTTAGATAATACACTTGGGGTTTGATAGTTGAATTTCGAAACATGAAACTTGCAGAATGATATAGAACAAAGTTTTAACATTTTATACTGCATTTAACTTCGCAAACTTTCCCATTTCTTTCACGTTTCATAAAACTTTAAAAGAAGTCTTGATTTTTTTACGTATGCTATGTATCCCTTGAAATGCTTTTTGATATTCAATTTGGTGATTGATAATTAAAGGAAGGTTGTGCTTACTGAATTATAAAGTGAACATTGAACAATTTTTAATCTTAAAGAATACAAGTTCAAATAAAAATTTTGCTTTTAAAATTTGCTAATATATAAGTTTATTATACAGAATTGTATCGTTAAATAAGTTATAATGAATATGTTTTTCAAATTAAATTTGTTTCCAAAAGTTCAGTTTTACAATATATATTTTCTTATCTTTTTTATTTAATTAATAATTTAGATTTAAAAGATAATCCGCAAATACACAATTAAATTAATCACTGAAAGAGACTTAATTTTTATTTTAATAAAGTCTATCACAGCTGAAATTTCTATATTTGTGTCATTTTGTTTTAAATTATGACGAGAGATTCGGCTTTAATAAATGTTTTACGTATTCTAATAATTCAGCTCCTAAAAACATTCAGAAAAAATTTAATAAGATATCTATGGTTGTCAGATTATTATTTAATTTTTAATTCTTTTTTTAGTTGATTATAGATTCAGTATTTGGGGAGAAATATTTAATTTAGGCTCGAATATTCCATCTATAATCAATTATCATTTTTTCAAAGCTGAAATAATTTAAATTATTCAATAAAAATTCTTACATTAAGAAATATGAACATTTTAATATAAAATACGAATGATTTTAATTTTTCATTTGATATGAGTTATAAAATTTAAATAGAATGGAAAAGACTATAGCAAAGTTATTTTTAATCATTTAGAGCTAATTATATATTTTTAAATATTAAGACATTATATAGACAAGATATTAAACTTCCTTTTAATATTTAGACAATAATAAATTAATATAATTATAAATCATGTTTATTTCTCTTTCATAATATTTCTCATTTACAGTAAATTAATTTTTAAAAATTTATTAAAAGAAGTTCCTAATTTTTTATCGAAAAATTTTGATTCAATAAAACATATTTTCTACACGACATTATTTAATAAACCCTACATAAAAAATAATAATTTTATTTCTAGATGAGTTATAATAAATGTAAAAAGATATTAATAAACTTCTTTACAGGATATTTGTTCATGCCCATTTTGGTTATTAAATATTTATATATTTCATAATATTATTTAATAAATAAATGCAGAAGTTCCATTTAAATATTTTTGAGACTGTTAAATTTCAAAGATATGACAATTTTAAACATTTAAATTTTACATCGAATATTTATATTACACTATTTTTATAATGCATACACTTATATTATGACAGTAAAATTAATAAATATATTCCAAGAAAAGCGTATTAACTTATTTACCTAACAGATTCCATTAATTTCCTTATTAAACCAAAAGTCTCTAAAATGGAAATCAAATTAAATCCAATAGAAGTTTGATCTAAGAGTTTTTACTTAAAAATAATAACTCACACAGAATTTTAATGAGTTCGAATTTCTTGCGTCAATATTTGAGCTTTAATATATTCTATATGACTCTAATTAGATACTAAAAAGTAATTTCTACCGAGAAAAGAATTTGATGCTTCAAAAATTCTACTGCTCAGAAGTTCTTTTTCTATCAATTACAATTTTTTTTTTTTTTTTTTTTTGTGAAATATTAAGATATTTATATTTTTTCTGATTAAAAACAGGTATGATTTATTTCTAAAATTTCACACTCACATTTCTTTTGAATGAGAAAAGCTTTTTAATATTAATTATCACGTTTCCTATTTTAATGAGTTTTGTGCATGGTTAAATTTTTATATCAAATTAGCATTTTTAAATTTAAAGAAATGTCTTAGTTTCATTGGAAAAAAGAAGCATCACACGTTTATGCTCTTATGATTAACACTAATTTTAGTTCATTTTAACATTCTCATTTCATATTTTTAAAGGCTAACTTATTTTAAAATTGTCTTATTATATGTAAATACGTTGCAAGAATTAAGAAACTCCTGAAAATGCATCGTATAATAATAAATTCTTTCAAATTCACCCAAATTTGTTGTTTAAATATTTCAATTAGCATATATTGATTTCAAGTACTAGTGAAATGATAACTTCAAAAAATAAAACTCAAATGATTTTAAACATGGACAACAAAATATAGGCAAAATAATATATTAAAGCAAAAACTTTTTACTAATCTATATTCGATTATTTTCAAAATTTATATTTTAGTATTTTAAAAATTTGTGTTAATATTTCCATTTTAGTTATTTGTTTCTAAATAACTAAAAATCCAAATTAAAAAAAAACTAAACCAAAAAAATCAGAGGTATGACAGCCCATCAGGAATAGGGCAAGACCTACATTGTTCATATCTATTTTCTTAACAGAGGGCTCTGGGGAGCAAAGCATGTGTCTCCGTTAGGTGATCAGTCTAATACGAAACCCCCAGTGTTTAGTCCCCATGTTGGCTTGATACTCAACATGCTTGGGAATTAAACACATGTTATTTATTTATTTCTAAACAATAAAAATCCAAGTTAACTAGCGAATTTAAAATAATACTCTTTGAAAGTAGTTTAAACAGTTTTCAGTTAAGTATAACCCTGTACAGTAAAACCCCGCTTAACGCTGTTTCGTTTAGCGCTGTTTCGTTTAGCGCTGTTTCGGTTTAGCGCTCTTTTATTTCAACCCGGGGATTTCACGAAATCGCTCGCAGCATACGCGGATTCCCCGAAATATTATGCAGCGATAGGTTTCAAATACACATCCGAAAGAGTGTACTTGTGTTTCTTGTTTGGAGCGGTATTGTACAGAAATATTTTTATTATAAACATTTGTTGACATTATTGTAAGTAGGTATTAATTTACATATTTAATACTATTTTACAGTGTCAAATATTTTGATCTTTAGTTTTTATGATAGGTGATAATGAAAAAGAAAAGAAAGCAACCAGAAAAAGCATTTCACTCAAAACTAAAATGGAAGTGATTAGAAGATTAGATTCTGGTGAATGTCAAACTCTAATGAGTGCTTCATTGAATTTGCCAACTTCCACAAAAAGGACCATCATGAAGAATGAAGAAAAAATACTGTCATCGGCAACTACAACTACGTCAAGCTCTGCAATTAGAGTTACCCGTTCTAGAAATAATATCATAGAGGAAATGGAAAAACGATTGTCTATATGGATTAACGATGAAATTGACAGCAATATGCCATCAAGACAATCTATCATAATGGTAAAAGCTAGAAGAATTTTTAATTACATTTAGGCTGAGACAATTGACACAAGTGAAACTTTCGTTGCTAGTCGAGGAAGGTTTAATAGATTTAAACATCGAAATAACCCTCACAACATAAAGATTACAGGAGAAGCAGCAAGTGGTGATACAAAAGCGGCGGCTGAATTTCCAGCGATATTAAAAAAATAATTGAAGAAGGAAACTATCCTCCAGAATTGGTTTTTAATGTTGATGAAACAGGCTTGTTTTGGAAAAGAATGCCGAAACGAACATTTCTATCCATTGAAGAGAAACGGGCACCAGGATTTAAAGCTGCAAAACATCGCTTAACCCTTCTACTAGGTGGTAACGCAAGCGGAGATTTTAAATTAAACCATTACTAATTTACCATTCCAAAAACCCAAGAGCGATGAAAGGCATATCTTAAATCAACTTTACTTGTAATTTGGGAGTCTAATAAAAAATCATGGATAACTGCGAAAATTTTCCAGGATTGGTTCACTGAACATTTCTACCCGTCAGTTAAACGTTATTGCGAAATTAAAAAACTTGAACAAAAAGCACTTCTGTTAATTGATAATGCTCCAAGCCACCCAACAAATTTATCAGACTTAACAACATGCATTCCAGTCGAAGTGGTTTTCTTGCCGCCTAACACAACTGCAGAACACTGAAAACGCGGAAGGCTAACTAAATATGACTGACTTAGAATTTTATTTGTTTTTTTTAAGAATATTCGTTTTGTTATTTATATTTTGTTTTTATTTTTACAAGAAATAATAATGTGGTATTAAGTTGGGCTTTAAGAAATAAATGTTTGGTTTTATTTTTATTAAAAAAACTTACTTTTTAAATTTAATACCTAACCAATTTCCTAGCCATCTTCCCCTAACCCCAATATTTGCATGTAAAGATAGCCTCGTTTAGCGCTGTTTCGCATTACGCTCTACTTTGATGGAACGTATTCCCCGCGTTAAACTGGGTCTTACTGTACGTAATTGTAATATGTAATATTGATCAAAAAATATTTTGTAAATATATGCATGGTAGTTCTTGATAATGTATACCATCACATATCATTTACATAAGCGAGATTTTTTTCTTTTTATTTTGACTAAAATTCTTCTTCTTCTTCTTTCTAATCTCCATGTCTAGTACAGTCGGTTTTTTGACCGACTGTAATATACTAGACGAGGTCCACGAGTCCATTTACTTTCAGAAAATCGAAAGCAAGTAAAGGAGACCTGAAAAGGTCTTTAAGAGACAGCACCAGGTACTCATGGATATTTGCCGGTGATGCCGGTTCATTTTGACAATTAGGACAATTCGGGTGCACCTTGAGACCTCTCCTAAAATTAAGTCCTCTCAGGTGTTCATTGAAAAATCTGGAAAAATTTGTCCAGACATATCTATCATAATCAGCAGTAAGGGATCTTCCAGGACAATCTGCTTGATACCAGGGATGATTAGGGGGAGCAAGCCAAATCTGCCTGTCAGTATGTCTTCTAATGGATTACAGTTCAAGATATGTCATGAATTTGTAACTGGTAAAGGTTCTTCAGAACCCTCCTTCACCAGAACGTCTGTTCCCCCAAATGTCAACATGCGAAGGAATCCACTGAAGATGCCCTTCACAAAACGACGAGACCGTCTTAAGTTTACCAAGAATTGCGATTCCGGCCCTATCACCAACTCTTCGCCAGTTTGAAAGTTATTAAATAGCGTGACGTCTGTCAGTCAAAAACCTTATCTGTAAAGGACAAAATAGCGCTTAGTTCCTTTTCGATGGCTTAAAGCTCACTCCTGAAAACCGAACTGAAGTCGGGATTTCTTCTCTTTATTTTGACAATTCCATTTGTGCACTTAATGACAATACCACCTCCAGAATGAGAGTCATCGCTTTTTCTCCCGTCAGTATAAATAAGGATAGATTCAGCGGGAAACGCGTGAATAGTTTCAAAGACAGATTGTAGTAACGAATATCATTTTTCTTGGAAACTCGAGAAGAAAGTTCCGTATAAAACTCGACTCCAGGAAGTCTGAACATTGTTTTAAGGAATATTGTTCAACATTGCGGTCAATTATACCATCATACTCAATTGTGACTAAGTGGACTATTTTTCTTAAGTCTTTGGTTATTACTCCAGTGCTGCAGAAATTCTGAAGTTCTATTATGGGAGCCGTAACTAAAAAGTTTATAATAATATTTTACAAGGCTTCCATTTCTTCTCAGGCTAATCAGAAGGTCTGTTTCATACAACGCAATATAATTCGGGCAACTGCTGCGCAATCCAGCAATAGTGCGAGAGGATCTAAGTTGGATTCTTTCCAATTTCTAATGATTGGTGGAGGAGACACAACAGTAAACGGGGAAACCGTATTCCAAGATAGGTCGTGTGATAGCAAAATAAGTAGCTCTCAAAGTGCAAGCATCGGCTCACCAATCACGTCTCGAGATATATTTTAAAATGTAAAGTCGTTTTCTGCCCTTAAAAAACAGTGCATCCACATGTTTGTTACATGGTTCTTACAATCCTTAAAATAATTAAGCAGCTGAAAATGATAAGAGACAAAAATTTGCATGCTCAATAAAAATTTAATTAAAAATACTTTAAATTAATTTGATTATGTTAATATAATTTGATACAATAAATAAAATTTTGCTAAGTATTTGAAGTAAATAACTTTTCTGATAGATTACTATAAATATTATTGATTATTTTTTAAAATCATTGAAATTTTGACTATTTAAATTAATTATCTATTGACAGTAAATTTATTACTGCGGCATAATAAATTTTTCAAGCTTATCTACTATATGCTTTTGATTGATTATAAAAATTTTTTTCTTGTTGCTGGTGAAATTGAAAATTTGCATGCCTCGTTTATTCATTTATTAAGAAATAGAGAGGAGAGAGACATACTTAAATAAGCATTTATAAATTCATTGATATTTGGTTAGGGAGTTTAATTTATTAAACAATTAAGAGACCATTGTAAATTTGTTGTATTTGAAATTTAATAACTTTTTATTACATTTTTCTGCAGTTTAATGCTTTTACTTAAAAATTAAATGCTGCGTTCAAATTGGGTACAAATTATTCATCAAAAATATTATTTAATATTACCTTTACATATGTTGATCAGGTTTCTTTTAAATAAGGAACTCATATCTTGATATAAATACGCCAAACAAAGATGTTGATGTAGTAATACAATCATGAACATATTAAAAATAGAATAACAAAATGAACAACATGTTGTATTTCAATTAAAAGTAAAGAAATAATAAATTTTCAAAGATTAGTTTTTTGTTTGGGATATAATTATGTAGAATATGTAAGATATGTTTGGAAAAACATCAGAAATGTATATTAAATATGTAAAAAGTAGAAATTTAATTTATTTTAGAATATACCTTACACTGAATATAACGACACAAGATTAATATTTTTATTATTATACTCAATTAATATTTACTTAGTAATTCTTTGAATTTGTCTTTACATTTTTATCCGTAGGTTTATATTCAAAAATAATTTTAGTAACTAAAACATCTAAAATAACTACAGCAATTTCTAATACACATTTCGAATAAAACTTTTTGAAACTATCTAATTATAAAAGGGATTCATGAATTCAAATTTTATAACACATTTTTAATGCTAATGATTTTTATAAATTCCTTGACCAAACATCTACAATGATTTCAACATCTCTGAACAGTTTTGAATAGATGTAAATCCAGTAGGTTCTTTTAAATTATTATCTTAAGGAAACTAAGCCAAATTACTGAGTTTTACTTTTATTAACAAATATTTCATGAAAAATTATTACTGACAATTTTTCTTTTCACACAATACCATTTGAAACTGGCAACATTTCACACATAATGCGTCATTCTTTGTAACTGGCAATATTTTATCTTAACTCATTCATAAGCTGGTAACATTTTATACATAATTCACATTCATAAACTAACCAGAAACATTTACATAATTCTCAATTTTATTCACTTGCAAAATAAAGCTCGCCAAGACATTTTTGTCATTTGAACATTATAAGCAAATTTAAATTAAAAGATACTTTAACAAAAGTTATAGAAATTATGTTTTATAAAATAACGTAATTTTAAAAAAACTGAATGTATAGTTTACATATTTTACGACACAAGAATACCTATAAATCCAATTATATAATATAAAATAATTTCTATTTTCGAAATTTTTATAGAGCCATATACTACTGGCTGATAAAAATTTTCAATGTAATTAAATTATTCAATCGGAATTGATTTGTGAATTCAACTTGTTTACTACGATTTACATACAATTTTGTGAGAACATGATATGTATATTTGAATAAAATTTATGAATTTATACTTAATATAAAACAGTTATTTATTCATGCTTAAAAATACTTTATTTATGCTTACTCTTTGCAAAATATACTTTCTAGTAATAAGATAATCATAAAAATAAAAGTAATAAAAGGAGGATCGTTATATTCCTAGTTTTAAAAGAGCTTCTAAAAGATTTTTATTAGTCACAAATGAGTTTCGCTTTAAAATATTGTTGCCATTATAGCTAGAATAGACTAGTAACTCTTCACAAATTTAAAATTTCAAAAGTAACATTTTTATAAATGTAGGGTTAAATCTTTTAGAAAAATAACACTCAGTGTGCATTACAAGCAGTGTAATAATTAGGTAAAATACTTTACAAAAGTATACAGTTACTTTTACTCAGGATAATGAAAACACTTTGAGATAATGAGTTCTAAAAACAAAGTAAATATTCTTGAATGAAAAGGAATTACAGAAATACCTGTTAATTATGAAGTTGCTTACAAAGATTTTCTAAAAATAAACTTGGTATTTTATTTTGTAAGCTCTGAAAGAAATCTAAATAAATCCCCTAATTAAGATGAAACAAATGCTAAGTCTTAAAAATGAAACAGTAATTGCAAAATTTTTCATTATGAATAAAGAAAAGAGCAAAAATATGAAATTAATAATGATATTGTTTGAATTTTAAAGCACAAAATATATATAAAACTTTATTCATATTAACAAGAATTCTATGAATCGTATAGTGCATAGAGAAATTTTGTATTAAAAACTCTTGTTAGCTCTCATTTTAATGATAAAAATTTCTAATAATATTTATAGTAACTATTAGGGAAAAATAGTTCTTAAATTGAAGTCCAGATTTATGAAAATTAATTCTAAAAAATTCTGTGAATATATATCTCTATATCTCATTAAAATTAATAAGTATTATTTATGAAAATGTAATCTTATATTAACTAGCCATGCAAAGCTTTTAGGATTTTAAAGAAGAAATTGCGAAACGGCATTCACATACACACATTTACCATTTTTTTCGAATTCCAAAGAAGAAAATCAAAGATTAAATTGAATTCTTCATGGTCTAGAATATGTAAAATCTTAATGTAAATTATATTTCATCTTAGAAAACAAAATTATTTCCTAAAACATTGTAAAGTATGCACAATGAGCACCAGAAAATAGATTTCTAAATAAATTTACTAATATTATAGAATAAAAATAGCTTATATTGTATTTATTTGTAAATATAATATAAGTGTGCAACTTATTTTAAGAAATTAAGTTCCTTAAAAATGGTATAGTTTATTTCCATGTACTTTTCACTAGAAATAGAATAATTAATACTCGAAAATCCTTTTATATTGCGTGATTTTATATCATGAAGAAAAAAAGTGGCAAGTTATGATTTCAAAATTTTAAGAATAGTATTTTTCTATAACTTTCTTTTATTCCTATTCAACGTGTGCTCAATGCTTATTTTCAACATTTTTAATATTCATTTAATTGACATTTTTTCAGTAAAATTGCTACATGTACAGTCCGCTTGAATTTAATTTCTGCAAAAACAAAACCAAATATTTTGCTAAGTAATCAATTTTGCTAAAGATATTAAAATTTAGTAGCACTTTATAACATCTAGTAAATTAGTTAATATACATTTTTAAAATTCTTTGAATTCGGTTATGATTACGTGATGGGAATTATATAAAATTTGACTACTTCTATAATTCAAAATGACAATGAATAATAATAAAAACAATATAATGGCCATCAAGGCAGAAGAATTAGCAATCAAATTGCACACATTAATTGCGTAGCAATTATACATATTAATTACGTAGACATTAAGTCAAACTAAGACACCTAGTTTGACTTAATAAATCTCTGTAGCTGTGTGATGTACGAAACTGAAAAAGAAAGTTCCTTTTCTCACAGGGAAACAACCAAGAAAGATTCATTTTTTAATAAATGGCAACTTCAGAATATCACTTAGAATGGATATTTTGCGTAAAAAACTAAACTTAATCTTGATTAACTCTAGGAAAAACTTTTACAATGTAGAAAACGAAGCAGATACAGTTGAAACTGAAGATTTTTCACATAACCCTACACGAAAGTGGAGAAACTGATGTGACACTGGAAGACACAGAATTGGGGGTTAGAAGTAAATGTAGATAATCCAGATTATTTTAATTTAACAAAAGAGGAGATGGTTGACAGAATGACCGTTGCAGAAATCTCTGAAGAGTATAAAGATGTTAACGATGAAAATCAGACGATGAACCAAAACCAAAACTTAGGGAGATTAAAAACCTCTTAAATTTTGTGTGTGTGCTAAAATACATTAATGACATCAACAATGAAGCCAAATCTGGAATTACAAACATTAGAGATACCTCCATCAATTAATTTTCTGAGAAGTAACCACTAAAGTAAGACAACAATGGATCAATAGTTTCTTGCAACCAATGAGCGTGTCAAGTGTGGTTTGTGAAGATGAGCTTAT
>JAPDSC010142644.1:0-13057 GCA_026290005.1 Latrodectus geometricus
TTTTATGTTTCAGAATTATTTTCAATATATTTAATAATTTTTTTTTTAAATTTTACATAGTATAAAGTACTGATCCATAGACATTTCGTTTTATAAATATTTCAAAATTAAATATTCCTCAAAGTTTCATATAAAAGTATACTGTGGGACTCCAAAATTGCAACACAAAGAAAGACAAGAGATATCACAATAAAATTTCTTTTGTTGATAGCATGTTGACCAAGTATCAAATGATTAAATAGGTAGAACTCTGTGAAGTATGCTTCCTGCCGAAATCAGTTGCCAGAGTAGAGTTGTTAAAGATCACCCCTGCCATATACCTCGGCATTGATTCAAAGGGACTTTAGATGTATTCTTGGAATACGGCAGACCAAACAGCTTCCACGGGTTCCAAAAGTTGATCTGGTGTAACAGCTGGAGATATAATCTGTATCAATCGTTGATCAACCATGGTCCAACATGTTTATTTGGTGAAAAATCTGGGAAACGAGCCGGCCAGGAAATCAACTCAATCTTCCGATTGGCAAAGAAACCTTGGATGTGTGGTCGCACATTATCCTGTTGAAGTATGGATGTGGGCAAGACCTGATGGTAAGGAAGGACAACTGTCTCCAACGCTTGTAGCTCTGGCTGTTTAAAGTACCGAAAATGAGTACTTGAGGAATGTAAGAGTGATACCCAATATCATCCTCTACCATAATACCCGGTGTCCAATGGACCAGTGTGGCAGTGCATAAAGCAGCTTTTCAGCATCCACTCTCCACACTCGATGCGATGTCTTCAGATTCGAATGCAACCATCGTGGTGTTGCAGTCAGGAACGTGACTCGTCAATAAAGACAATTTCATTCCATTCTGCTGTTCACATCCTTCTTTCATGACAACATTGGTGGTGGAAACGTCTATGGTTCTGCGTCAAGGATAGAGAAAACAATGGACTTTTTGAGGACAGACCCCTCTGCTATAAACGGTGTCTAATAGTATGCGCAGACACTGGATCATGTGTTACAGTCTAATTGTGCTATGCTATGGTTCGTAATGTGGCTGAGCGATTCGTCAATACCATGCGCACAATTTGACTGTCATCACACGAACTGGTGCGCTGAAGTGGATGTAGTCGTACACGTCGGTCCGTCATACTCTCCTGTATCCAACGAACACATATCCGCTGACTGTTGGATTGTTTAAAACAATACGAAGATGTTTGGTTCCGTACAATACGACTTCCGATCTCCCTGAAAGATAATCTACAATCTCGGTAGGCTACTATTCTTCCTTTGTCAAATTCGGATACTTAATCAAAAATGAATCACTGTTTTCTACAAGGCATAACTAATGCATTTTTTTTGGGAAAAAAAAACCCTTGAAACCTTTGAAATCTTCATGTGTTAAATAAAATATTTCATTAAACTTAAATGACTTTCGGAAGTTTCACATCATGTTTTTCTCGAGGAAATAATCTTATTGAAGTGTATACTCTTCCCGAATTTGACAAGAAAATGCCATTGGCATGTGTTCTATGTTTAAGAAAAATTAAATTTAAATTATATTATTTCTAATAGCATTTAACAATGAAGAAAAAAAAGCAATTCAGAGTTACAAAAATAAGTTCATTTACCTCGTATCATCAAACCATATGGCAACCTTAAAATACATTAAAATAAAGATATTTATACGAATGAAACATCGAAATACTTGAAAATGTACTCAGAAAGTGGATTAGGCAGAAAACTAAAATAAAGATATAAATTATTCCATAAATACTGCAAACATGGAGCATTGAAACATATTTCTAATTTTATATTTTTATAAGTATATATATTTTACACAATCCTTTATAAATATGGCTTATATTGATAATACAAAAGAATGAAAATAAAATGTAATGCTACTTTTCTCAACTAAAGAATTTTATATTCAAATAGAAAACATATTTGATATATAATTTTAAGTAAAATAAAAAATATAAAGGGATTGGGAAACATCTAAATAACTGGATTAAAACATATTCTTTGTACGTTTTGTTAGGAACTTTATTACCCTGCAAATATCAGGATTGTAACTTTACTTAAAACTTATATTAAAATATTTTTCGAAATCACCTACAACACCCTGTCAGAAATCACATATTCATCGTTCCAAATAGTAGAAAGATAATACAATAGTCAAAGATTCGGGCAAAATTTTCCATGTTGTAAGAATTAACTGATATTAATAGGAAGCAATGAAGTAGCTGGCGGACCACTCAACCTAACTCCTCCATCAGATACAGAAAAGAATCTTATGCAATCACAGGATGAATGAATCGATGAAATGTCAATGGGTATTCCATGTTCCCCTTTGACTCGATATAAAGGCAGGGGGTTTCCCGCCTTTCTTTAGAAGCTAATGGACAGCCTTGTTTAAAGGGTCAATATTGATTCACTCTCTTCTCGCATTGCTATCTCCACCCCCGCTTTGTCGCGATATAAAAGATTCAAGCTCGTGTGTCTGTAAGTGAAATCCTGTCTAAGAGAAAATGTCAAAGTGGACTTTAATGGGAATTTACGGTAGCGTTTAAAAGGCAATATTGTAAAGAAATGGCAAGAGTTTTGGCAAGCACACAAAATTAGGTCATTGGTCTTATTCAAAATCACGATTTTTAATAATAATCTCAAGACAAAATTAAAAGAGTCGACTTTTTTTATACAATTGAAGCATTTTTCATATGTCCATCATAGAATACACTAGCGTTTTTCTTTACTGATTAAACCATTATCCATCAGTGTAATAAAAAATACGTAAATGAGTGATTTTTATATTTTAATTTAAAATACTTATTGTGAATTTCATTTTCTCCACCATAGGATTAAATTCTATAATTTAAGAGGAAACATTTATTGAACTTAATTTTATAGAAAAAGAGAAGTACATATGCTATACTTGTCCTAATCTTTTTGTTAAAAATATCAGTTTACAAAAAAATACAAGTGTAAAAGTTTTTCTAACATTTATAAATTTAGCTTTTTTTATGAAAAAAGTTTAAAAGTATTGATGAATTATATAACAATAAATTAATCTAAAATATTTTCTCAAATTTTTGATTTGAAAATTTCTGTTTCAAAAATTTTCCAAATAGTTGTTTTCATTTTGCATCAAGTTTTACTACCTAAGAAAAATAAAACAAAATAGTACGAAAAATTTCTAAGGGAAAAATATTTTTCTTTCCACAAATATTTTTTTATAAAATTGTTGAAATTTATTTTAGTTGATTTATATCTTTATTCTCATTTTATTTTTGTATACGAATTGAATGACATATATAATATGGTTTTTTAATGGTTTCTTTTTAAAATATGCGTTGCATACATTAAACATTTACTAAAATTCAACTCTAAGATTGAGAGACAATTATAGCATCCATTTATGTAAATGCGAATACCAATATTGGTGTTTCTCAATTTATAAGTAATTTTTCAATTTTTATGTAAAATATTTTGAATATAGTCAAAAAGATATCGTTGAAATTTCGTAAAAATTTATCAATATTGTCCTGTACCACAGCATGGCAGTTTATCTATTCCAAACGCTGCAAGCATCATTTTAATGAATTTTATAAATAGATTTTTCTATCCAATATGTACAATTTTTTGACGCATGACGAACATTTGTTAATATTTTAATTCCATTTATAATAGCCTATTTAACACTTTAGTTATTAGAAAATAAATTAAAAATAAAAATAGATTAAAAATAAAGAAAGAAAAGTGTGTACTTTTTATTTTATTTAAAATTATTAAAATATAAGTACAGTATTCAATATATATCTTTACATCAGAAAATAACACATGCTTAAACGCTTATCTTGTGTGAAATAGAATATCATTTTAAAACGAAGAATATTCTATTATATTTTAGCAATAAAGCTATATTTATATTTCTTATTATTTTCTATGCATAAACTTTTAAAAAAGTAAATATTAGGAAATGAAAGAAACGAAAAATTTACATATGTTTAGGTAGTATACATATCTCAGTGAACTATTGGCGTACTAGCTAATTTTCGCTAAATGTATGTGTGTTGTAAATAACAGAATTTATTTGTTATATTTATTGTAACTAGTATACCACGAAGTCCAGTAAGATAAAAAATGCGAAAAAATAAAAGATAATTACATTATCATATTCACATTACCAGCTAAATTTGTGAAACACAGAAATACTCACTAAACCGTTTCCTTCCGGAAAGAATTTAAATTATTAGTCTGCCAGTTCAGTTCCACGAGTCAACGAGGAAAATTAAAAAGTTTCCACTTTTTCAGGCATGGATACAGACCTTTCATCTCCTGTTCTAAAATGATTAGAATGGAACTTTAGAATTTTACTTTGAAAGAGTTGGTGTTGCCATTATAGGTGAGCTCTCTGAAATGAGACATAATGTTCAAGATGATTTTGAATGTTTTAATGGCGAGTATTTTAGTTGTAAAAATTCATAAATACTTAAAATAAATCAAATATATAATATTCATACAACTTCTGAAGCAACGAAAGGAATTAAAAAAAATTGTAGATGTTTTTTTCAATATTTTTTTAGCTTTATTAACTTAATTTCAAAGAGTCTGAATGCATTACTTTGAACTCCTCAATCGATTATAAAGTTGATGACCATGTTTAAATTTTTATTGTTATGATTCCATCATCAATTACAATAAAAGAAAATATATTCCTGTTTGATACTTAAGTGAAAGATCAATTATAAAGTATTATAATGTTTCTGATAAAGATGCAAAAAGGGTTAATAATAAATAATTTTTATATATCTTAGAATTTTCGAAAAGTATAAAGGGTTTACTTTATTAGATTCGACAGTAATACTTGTAATAAAAATAGAACATAAAATAACAACATTATTAATATTTTATGTCTAATCTGTATGTGTGAGTAATAAATTTTAATGAAATTTATTTTGCGAAAATTCCAATTTCTGACAATTTAATAAATTCAAGTTTTTTTGGGTACTTTCCTATTTCTCCGGCACAGGTGATACTGTCGCCAAATATTATTCAGCAGGTGAAACGAAATATCATAAATTGCTGTTTTTACCATTAAAATTTTTTACATTTAACAGATATTTTAAATAGTGAAAGTATATTTATACCCTCAACATATTGTTTTCAACAAACAGTTGCTATTTATCATCAAAAATGTCAACACCATGATTTTTGCGCCGGCAACATGGAATGGTACATTTTCTTAATATATTGTAGACAATTCAAGCAGAACATTTTGATTGTAAACTATAATTCTACTAGTTTGGAAAATTAAAAAAAAATTGCCTTAATATTTCTTTAATGTTGAAATTTTGTAATCAACGTGATTTATAAATAAATAGGTATTAAGATCATGAGGTCAATGTCTCAGAAACGTTATTTAATGCTGACTGAAAAGACTAAGACAGCAAACTTAATCATAGCAAAATTTTGCGTACCAATGAATTATTTACTTCTATGTTTAGGAAAATTCAAAAAAGCAAAAGTATTTGTTTAAAGGAAATATCTTGAGCATTTGTCAACAAGTTTTCTAATTAAATATCTTTTGAATACTTACTAGATTAAAGATTATTTTTCGAGACAAATAAAAAAATAATTTTATTATTATAATTAAAATAAGTTTTCAATAAACTAATCAGATTCTTAACAAAAGTATATTTTGCTCTCATTGTTCTCAGTTGAATACTTTTTAAATTTTATTTCGTTTTTTTTTACATTCTGTTGCATTTTTGAAAGGGAATGTCTACAAACATATAGAATTTTATACGTATACTTCCTACTGCGAAAGCACTGGAATAAATTTTGAAAGCCTCTGAATATTAATTCACGTCATAGAATAATTAAAGCTACTAAAATATATTTATTAGGTTGGGGAAAAAGAAATCCATTATTTTTACGAGAACTTTATGTAACATCTTTTGGATTCACTTAGTAAAAAGGTTTGAAACAGCTTTCACGTAGATTTTTAGGTCTTGCGCGTTACGACTGCTGACATGCGGTTAACTTCGATCATTTCTGATATTTTAGAGACATTTTCGACGATGCTGTATCTCCATGCGAGGTGCATCTCTAACATCAAAAATACCCGAACGGAATCGACGAAGCAACAATTGTACGTAACTGGTTGTTACAGTCTTATATAGGACGATAAACATCTTTCACAATTTTAGCCACTCGGCTATCTTTTTCGCTGTTACAAGAGAAAAACGAAAATGTATCGAATTTTCTGTTTGTTGTCTTCCATTTTTAAAACCTTGTACTCGTAACTGAATGAATTCAACAAAAAACCGCAAGAGGATATTTTAGTGTCAAATGTCACCTTTCCAACGAGCATAAATCTGAACTTGTTTGATAGATACCTCACGAGATAGCGATCACTACAGACGTCTAACGAAAAAATAATGGATTACTTTTTCCCCAAACTAATATATACTTACTGTTGATACAAAACTAACAAGAAGTGTAGAGGGTATTTCATTTCTAGTTGCTCTTTTACGGTAAAGATAGTACTTGCAATCAAATAATGGCTAAACAAATTATGTTTTTATGACTTTATAAAAATTGGCAGTGAATGATTGGAAATCGTGAAACTAAATTGATGGGGAACATGATAATAGATCAGAACTGTCATAGTATGAGCGCAGGTACTGCTAATAATGTTAAGAGATCATCTCCAACAATACGGCCCTGGAAGGATAAGGTGTTCAAATACAAGATCAGCTGATTGAATGCTAGACACTGAAGTACCCTAGATCATCATTGAGCTGAACATGCGTTAATCTTTCCACCATCTTTAGTGAATTTGTTGATGCAGGGATTTGTTATATTGATAGTTAAGTCACTGATATTATCCTACAACATCAGTAGAGTTGTATTCAATTGTGTTTTCCCTGATCATCATAACTTCCAGCTGCCTGGCAGCACATATTATTTACCAATAAATATCGCTTATCTTTAAAATAGACTAGTGTTGTCTTCTAGTATAAAAGAGACTGTGCTCAGAGGTCGTGATCAGGTTTTGTTTTACAGAAGCATACAATCATTAACCTTATTTGATATTCTTCCTATCATAGCAGTCGTACGGTATGTTAACTTCCACGACTAATGTCTCTAGTCATTCTCGACAAAATTTTAATAATACAATTGATTCTCTCCTACTTTTAATACCATTTCCTTTCGTGGCAAGTCATATTGGTCCAAAGACATGTTTTCAACGGGAAAATGCCATTATCCTAAATAATTATAAATATTTTAATGTGGTTAAAATTCTAATTTCACCACAAGATGGTCCTTCATATGTAGTAAACGCAGTACAGTGGGACACAATATTTAAGATTCTGCTTTGAGGAATATTCAAGAATGACCTGATTATAAGCAGTAATTTTCTAATAGACTAGCTAGAACGATATACTTAACCCTTCTTTGGGTGCTTTTTTCTTTATTGGTGAAATTAATCAAGTTGATATAATTCATGTTCAAAATTAAATGAAAAATGGTTAAAAAAAATCTTAGTATATATTTATAGTATAAATTTAGCAAAAAACAATATGCTAAAAATTTCCATCATCATCCAAAGTTAGATCATTAGCTAGTACTAAATAGAAATAAAAGAGGAAAATAACAGAAACACGTGTTACAAACCTTTCTTCCACTCATTTTGAATTTTTTAGCAATAGAAACTCTAATATAATAAAACAAAGTTATAAACGAAATCATACGTTTATTGCAACTACAACAAACAGCGGAATGAGACAACTTCAAGCACTGATAATGACACTTGTTTATTTTTGACAGCTATGTTTCTTTTTATGCAATGGAGATTAAAAAGGTATCCAAACACGATCAACTTAAAGTGAACTTGTTCTTTTATATAATTTTTGGGCATTATAGGTTATGATGGAAATTTCCACCATTATGCAAAGAAGGGTTAAGATTCTGCTTTGAAGAATATTCAAGAATGACCTGAATATAAGCAGTAATTTTCTAATAGTCTGGCTAGAACGATATATTTAAGTTAGAAATTGTATCTGACAAAATTACTACTTTTTTTTTATAGTAGTATGAAAGCAAACTTGAAATCACTCATTGTTTGCTAGATCTACGGCATCCATTAGAATATTTTTTCTTAATAGCTAAAATTGCGATGTCACGTTTCCAAATCGTAGCTAAGCACGGTGGATGGCACATCAAAAATTTAGTAGGTAAGTTCACCTGTACAGACGCAAATGCCGTTGCCAGGCGAAGAATCTATGATCAGCATTTTGGCAAGGCAACAATCCCTGATCTTGACTGCCCAAGAAACCTCTCCTCTACAATAGCTCGGCTGCGTACTGGACATTTCAAGGGCATGAAGATATCACCAACTGATATTAAATCCTATCCCAACTGCGAGCACTGTCCTCAACCCGAACTAACTCCAGATCATGTCTTAAACTGTCAAGCCATTATCCGCTCCCTCTTCGAACTAGGAGTTCTACCAATTGAGATCCTCCATAGCCATCGAGCTCCAGAACTGGCAGATCTCATCAACAAGACTTTAGGTAAACTGTAGACTTTTTTTTTTTTTTTTTTTTTTTTTTTTTTTTTTTTTTGCACTTCACACTTACTTATAGACACGACAACAACAATAACAGTAGGTAAGTTTAGCAGTTCATCACAAAAGCCATACTCCGTATTTTTAAATCGTCACTTTTTTGCACGGTTGTTCAATACTGTATTCTGTGTATTTATATAAAAAAAAAAACTATAAAATGTAATTGGAACATAATAAAATTTAATTCTTCTCAAACGTGCCCATTCTTGGTAATCTTTGCATATCAAATGATAATCTTTTTTTTTGTTTATTTCTAAAACATTCTATCAGGACAAATATTCTTAACGATGCCCAAAATCTTTCATTGCTTTGTGAACATACTGGTGAAATTTCGAAATCTTTTCGAGCAGCAGTTTACCTTTTTGTAGAGAATTTATTTAAAAATATCTTAATGTATACATATAAATGCAAATAACTTCTTTATCATTATTTTTATCAGCATTCCGCCATTTCAATTTTATTTCTACACTAATCCCTTTGTTATGCAGTTATTGTGTTTAAATTTTGATCGCAAATTGCAAAATACTGTTCATGTATATGAATGACACATGTACCAAATTTAAAACTTTATTACATTATTAATTTCAGTACTTTATTATACCAGAGTTTCTTAAGAATTTTTGTAAATGTCATATGTAATGTAAAAATTCCTTTTCAAAATTAAATATGCCGTTTTTGTTATTTTTATTAATGTCAAATATTTAGAATTTTTGGAAAATCATGTTAAATTGTTCTCTAATATAATATTTTACATAGTTTTTAATTTGTATTAGTTGCAAAAAAAAATGTTCGATATCAATTTTTTAGGGGATATTTATCATATTCCTGATAGATACTTTCCTGTTTCCTGTTATAAATTTTGTTTATTATATAAAATATATGCATAAAGATAAATGTAGGATGAAGATGAGAAAAAGTTTTCTTCTTTCTGAAATTTGTTGACATCTTCTAATAAGACTATACCGTACTGCAATTTACCAAGAGACAAATAATGAACCAGCTTTACCTTATTTATCCTTGTTCATACGCCATATGCAATTAAAACTTTATTATATTATTTATTATTCTGGTAATGATGACTGTATTGATAGAGTAATAAAAATTCTTCAAAAAACTAAATCTGTGAATCTGGTGTACTTAATGAAGATATATTGGAGATTCTGCTATGTTCTCTTGAGCTAAAATAAAAATCGAATAAGCAATGTTTCCTTTTCTTAGGATAGTAATGACATTAAATAAATATAAGTCACTTAATTTTCTTTAAAAAAACAATTTTCTATTGCAACTTTATTCAACTTGGATGTATTTGTTTTGATCTAAATTTGAAATCTTGGGAAAGGTTATAATTATAAATCTCACAATCTCAATTTAAATTTCAATTCAGAATTTATTCTAAACATTAAAACAAATATATTTCTGAGAAAATGTGTCATGTTAGTAAATGTATTTCCTTAAAAATGTTGTAAAAGAAAATCTAATTAATGAATCTAAATAATTCGGATATATCTATAATCGAAAGAGTGCCTTCAAAACACAGCTCAGGAAAATAAATAAGATCATATATTAGAACAAAAACAATTTTACTAAACACAAACGGTACACACACAAAAGAAAATTTGCATAAATTCTAAACAATCATTTATATTCGAAATATATAAAGGAGCATATAGTTCCATATCGAAACACTTCTCTCCATCAAATGTAAATTTAAAGTGTTAAAAATCTTACAACATTTGGCAACAGTGCCATTCTTCAACGTAAAAAGGTTAAAAGCATTATGCAAAATTGAGTATTACATTTTTTCTTCTGATAAAAGCTATTTATAACTTTATAACAAGAAATTAATTAAATATAAATAGTAATACAAAATATAACCAAAATTTGTTTTTTTTTTTATTTACAAATGGAATATTTTTGATTATGCATACTTCTTATCTTATATTTTTATAATCTATATATGACTGTTAATTTGTTTTATCATCCAATTAATAAATAATAAACTATCCTATCTTTATACTCAGGATTAAGGTGGCTCTTTTCTCTTCAACAAAAATTGTTTTCTTTATTTACCAACGTAATATTTTTGATTATGCATGCTCCTTATCATATATTTTTATTACCTATATAATTTAGTTTATTTGTTTATAAATTTGTTTCATGGTCCGATTAATAAATAATACACTATACTTTCTGTATACTCAGGATTAAGGTGCATCCTTTGAATTCAACAAAAATTGTTTTCTTTATTCACCAACGGAATATTTTTAATTATGCACATGCTCTTTATCATATACTTTAATTATTTATATATAATTAATTTATCCATAAATTTGTTTTATCAGCCGTCTAATAAATAATAAACTATCCTAACCTCATAATCATTGGACTAACCTCAAAACTCAGGATTAAAATCCGTCTTTACAAAATTGTTTTATTCATTCACCAATGAAATGTTTTTTGATTATGCCTACTCCTTATCATATATTTTATTGTCTTTATAGTTTTGCTGATTTGCTTATAATTTTGTTTTATCATCCTATTAATAAAAATTATATCCTATCTGTATGTTGATTAAGGTGCATCTTTTCAATTCAACAAAAATTGTTTTCCTTATTTACCAACGAATTGTTTTTTGATTATGCATACTCCTTATCATATACTTTTATCATCTATATATTTTTGTTAATTTATTTATAAATTTGTTTCATTGTGTACGATTAATTTAATAATATATCTTATCTGGGTACTCAGGATTAAGATGTATCTTTTCAATTTAACAAAAATAGTTTTTTATTTACCAAAGGAAATATTTTGATTATGCATACTCCTTATCACATGTTTTATTATCTATATAATTTTGTTGATTTGTTTATAATTTTGTTTTATTGCCTAATTAATAAATAATATATCTTATCTGTATACTCAGGATTGAGGTGCATCTTTTTAATTCAACAATAATTTGCCTACCAAAGCAAATCTTATTGAATCATTTGAATTTAAATAATTAAGGTATTCTACCAATTTAACGTAATAATACACAAATACTTCGCAGTTTCCAATATTTGGTTTACAGAATCTTAATTAACATCGAGTAGTACTTCACTGTTATTTCCGTGGCAAAATTTTATCTTTCTTATCCACGTTCGTTTGGTTTGATAAAACAATCGAGCATATGTTATTTTTATGGCTTTTTCCCTTTTCGCATTCCTTCAAAGAAAGATGAAAACAAAAGAAAGTCAGAACTACTAAGAATGTCCATGTTCCACGTTCGATGTAGTTTATCCAGCGATGTGATTGGATGTTGACATGCTCCTGACAGAAAAAGAAAAATCGATTTCCTAATCAGCTCCACTCACTTGGGCATACTCTTCTTTTCTTTTTTTTTATCTAGAGCGAATGACTTCTAGTATAGCAATGTCTATAACGAAAGCATTGTTCTATTGACCGCCGCCGGAAATATCTCAAAATGTATTCTTAGTAGAAATAACATACCCCTCAAACACACATAAGACTTGTAGTTGTAGAAACTGAATGCTAATAATGACTTGTGAAAACACTAGTGGAAATCGAAGCACTTGCATTTATAAGCATTTTCTGCAGGTTTAAGAGTTTCATTACTTCTTAAAATATGTTATAGTTAATTGATTGTTATTGACTGATAAAGGGGAAAACTATGGTAACAATACAAATTTCAGTACATTTCTAATTTCACAAATCGTCTCCCTCCTAACTTGACTGGCCTATTTTTTATTCATCAGGTTTGAATTTGTTCAACTAATTCATCTTGCCTCCATAGAAAGATTTCATGATATTTAAAAGCTATCTTAACTGTAAGAAGTCAATCACATTCCAGTTTTAATTTTACAATGATTTTATAAAATCAAATTTATCATACTCGGGCTTATTTTTTAACAAAGCGGAACTCAAAGAAAACGAAAGTTATAAATTTATCAGCGATTATAAAAAACTTTTCTAAATTTTCTGTAAACATTTTTTTTTAAATTTATCAGTTATAAATTGATTTAAAATATTTTAACTAAATGATTCGGGAAAATGAAGGTTTCCCTCATGAATTCACTAAAAACTCCATGGTAACTTCTACATAAACTACTAAAACAAAATAATTTACATACCATACTTATAACATTAATATTTCTATGCATGGTATGATATGTAATAAAGAATATAATGTATTGTATGTTAAAAATGCCAAACTTAAATTGGATGTTTACGTATCATGAATTTTTCTGAGACAAAATAATTTTTGTATTATCATACTCATATCATGAATACGCATATAATGTTTTTAATAAGTATGATATGATTAATAATAAAGAATATAATACATTCTATATGCTAAGCATTACTGTTTTATAATTTATTAAGCTTAGAAAATGCTTATGATTTAAACATATTATCCGTGTTTAATCTTTTGA